>JAQPPZ010009740.1:0-27054 GCA_028583015.1 Wollemia nobilis | reverse complement strand
TTTTTCTGGTTTTCTGTCTTGTGCAAGATCTGTTCTCCACCAATTGATCATGGATATCAAAGATAAAACACTACATACAACAATATGTATGGTAGTCATGCAAATATTTATTAAGATTTCCCAAGGAAAGACACAAAGGAAGACTTAAAGGATGTAGTATGAAGAAAAAAAGGTCTGGTATCACTAACATATAATATCCATCATCCTCCAAATCTAGTATCAACTGCAAATATTTACCCATACAAAATGTGGTACTACACCTCTATCCTTAATAGCTACAATAACTCCTTAGGCCAATTATCAAAATATAATCTTGACACCAATTCCCTATAAAAATCAATATGTATTACAAGTTTAGACCCTACTTGCATATTAAAAAAGTATGGTGTTAATATAAGATAGTCATTAATAGACTACAACACTAGTGTTTAAGAACATAGTATTGATGGTAGTTGTAATATAGTCCCAATCGTAAGTTGTCACTATAGTTGTGATGATAGAACAACCAACCAAATAGAGATAGAGATATAATAGGGGAAGAAGATGAACTAATTAATAAAAGGATAAAAAAAGATATATAGGTTGCTATAGAAGAGAATCCAAATCCAAGTGTATATGATATTAGCACTATAAATATATCAATATTCATTCTGGATGTTAGGATCCTATCCTAACACCATGTTGTAATTCTCATTTACCTATGTAATACCCCACTTCCAACGTGAGGATCCTATTTTAATGTTATTATGCAATACTTAGTAATGTAGGTGGCAATAAAGGTACCTCGCCAAGTGGTACCATCTCATGTAACCGTTTTTATCAATATTGTAACCGATGTAGTAAGATACCTCGCCAAGTGGTACCATTTCATGTAACCATTTTTATCAAGATTGTAACCGCCATTTGGTGGGAGATTCTAGCTCGAGTGGCATTTTGCATGTAAGCCACCTCTTGAGCATTTAGGTAGGGTTGAATGTAGTTTTCCTTTAAAAAGATATGAAGCCATGTACGAGATTATCCTTTTGCAAGCTAATGAAATATTGAAGGAGGTTGCCCCCTCAAAGAGGCCCATGATTCAGTGTTACTGTGATATTGTTTCATTTTTGTAATTGATTTTTGCATAGTGATATTGAATTATTTGATGTATGTGAGTTATTTTTCAGTATTTTGTGTGAGTGTGCTATATCTTAATAGTAGGTTCCTAAAAAGTGGTATCAAAGCGCTTTCCAGGGCTAAGTTCTGCTGCACCTAAGACAATTCTTGCCAATCATTCCGCCTGTTAGGTATAATTTTCTGTGTGTTTTTTATTTTTGTTTTTCCTTTATAAAAAAAAATCCAAAAAATACAGTCATTTTTTTTCTCAAAAAATAAAAAGACCAAAAAAAATACAGTAGTTGTGTAGGTTAGAAATCCTGTGTCGAGGGTTTTAAAATATCACGAAGGAGCTATCATTATTGGCTAAGCTAGATATCCCATAAAGCATCTAGTGAAGTGAGGGGCGATTAGGCTCCAATACCTAGGCCTCATACAACACTCACGCACGAAATTGAGCTCCCATGTATCTTCGGGTATATCGGGAGACAATCTAGGTTTAAACAAGATTTTATCCATTAGGAAGATTTTCGGCCTTGTATTATCCATAGTCCATGGGACACAACATCCCGGATGATTACCCTCCCATACTATCAAAGAGGCAGATAGTGTGCTCAAGGGTATGTGTGGAATCCTCCTTGAGTAGTGGCCTGAAATATTGGTTCGAGCACTATTGTTCGTCACTATGGTATAACAGAGGGCCTATGGGTATTACATACTCCTCTTAGCATACCCTGGTTCAAGAAAACAAAATAAAAATAAAGTATCATTCCCTTGCAAATCAACCCATCCCTATTCTGCTAACTTGCATTCACCATACCCAAAAGTGAGCATACGAAGAAGGCTTTCCCTATCATAGAAAACAACTTGCATGCACCAACAATCAAGATAAATTTTTGCAAGTGTTTGAACCAACCTGTGGTTAGAATCTAAACAATCAAGACGATGACGATGAACAATCGAGACAATAATAGTGGTAGTCAGGTTTATAGTAACAGTGCTCTGTACCAGTCCAAAATTGTAGATTTTTAGTTTCAAAAATAGAGTTATCGGTGTCAAAAAATTCCCTAAGGTCAAAAGCAAAAACTGTGTCAGTAACCCTAGTACAGGTGACAGGAATAGAGAATAGTGAGTGAAACGGTGGTCAAGATGCAGTATACAGGTCCGAAACACTTGATCCCAAGTCCCAAATTTTGAACTGCAACTCCAAATTAGAAACCAAAAACACCAACAACATAAAAATAATAATAATAAAATAAATAAAAAAAATGAAATTTTATTAAAACAGGGATATCTCTTCACACAGATCTCAGATTGACTCAAAAATTTAGCAGAAAATTCTACACTCTATTCCAGACAAAATTGTCCTTGGTAGCTCCTGGTCAAATTTTGCACCAAATTTTAAATTTTTTTTTTTTTTTTCTTGCTAAGGCCATAACTTTTCATCGGTCCATCAAATTGATCCAAATTTTTGGGAATAAAATCTACTTGTTATTTTGCACAAAAGACCCTCAAGGACTCATTGGTGAAATTTTAAGTACAAGTGGAAGAAATTACCTTGACATCAACTTGCAACCAATAGATCACAAAAAGTTAAGAAATTTAGTATATCTCCTCATTGAGTGCTCAGATCAAACAACCACCAGAGTGGACCTTATCCTAAAATCAGTGTTGCAACTCATTTCCCAAATTAAATTTTGGGCCCTTACTAAAAATAGTAACTCTTGAAAATCCGAGGTCTATTTTTAGTAACTCAGCACAAGAGGGACCGCAATGGCAAGCGACACTCGAGGACAACAACAAAAGGATTTAGACTTGGGCACATTATTGGTCGACCTACAAAAATCCATTGCTGACTTGACCTATGCAAATAAGAACATAGGCACAGAGATTCAAGAGCTTCGACTGGATCAAGATAACACTAGAATCCATTTAGAAGAACAACTCATAGATATGGAGACCAAATTGCACGGTAGTACCAAAATTGAACACCATGCTAAAAACTTTGAACAAGGTCGATGAACACCAGATGACAATTACTTTGATCGGGATTCAACCTTTAGAATGCTTAAATTAGACTTCCCTAAGTTCAGTGGAAAGGATTTCAATGGGTGGTTATGTCGGGTTGATCAATTCTTTTGACTCCATAATGTCCCTGTCTATCATCGGGTTTAGATGGCTTCCTTCAACCTAGAATATGAGGCCTTACATTGGTTCCAATGGCTAAAATTTGCTAACCCTGATCTATCTTGGGAGGACTTTGAGCCCCAACTACTCACCTAATTTGTCCCTAATGATTATGATGACTTTACAGGTGCATTGACAAAGCTGAAACAAACCACCTCAGTTCGTGATTACCAGACCCAATTTGAGAAATTAGCCAATAAAACTAAGGGTTTGAATGAGGGATTTTTTATTAGTTGTTTTGTTAGTGGGTTATGATATGATGTCCAAGCTGAATTCAAGATGTTAAAACCCCACACCATGATGAAGGATATCAATTTAGCCTGAGTGGCCGAATCTAAACTCTCAGCTCAAAGGCGGACACCATGATTTTTGCATAACCAACCTTCTTTCCCTCCTCAGGTCCAAAACAATATTGATAATAAACCTCCTGCTCCTAAGAGGCTGACTACAGAGGAAATGGATGTGCATCGTGCCCAAGGGTTATGTTATAATTGTGATGAAAAGTTTACAAAGGGGCATTGATGTGCAAATAAGAGATTATTTTTAATAGATGTGGAAGAACCATAAAATAATGACCATAGTGATGAGGAGAGTGATACAACTAAGGAACCAACTCCAGAGGAAGAGGAACCATCAAAAACACCAGCAAAAATTTTAGTCCATGCTCTTGCCGAGATTACCACCCCACAAACCATGAAAGTTGTGGGTTATTTCAAAGGCCAACGTCTCACAATTCTTATTGATTCAGGTAGTACACACAACTTTATTGATCCTTAGGTGGCCAAACAGACCAACTGCTATATACACTCATGCAATTCTTTTGAAGTCATGGCAGCCAATGGAGGCACCTTCACTTGTAAAGGTAAATGTCAAAATGTCAAAATTTAGATAGGGTATTATGAACTCAAGCAAGATATGTTCACCCTCCAATTGGGAGGATGTGACGTTGTGTTAGGATCCCAATGGATGAGCACCTTGGGCACTTTCTCCTGCAACCTTGTAGAACTATGGCTACAATTATCAAAAAATGGACAAACATATGAGGGGGGAGGGCTCTTTATCTATAACCTTTAGTGGGGTGGGCTCCCGCCTTTCAAAAAATCGTGGGCGGCCTGGGCCGGGGAACCTCTTTACTCAGATTGGGACTATTATATACGTTATAACTATTTAACCATTTGAAAGAACGGGACATCCATTATCAGGGGAGAGAGCCGCGAGAGAGCACTAGTTTTTGAAGAAGAGATGCAGGGGAAAATACCAGCAAAGGTCCAGAACACCCTAAATTTTGAGTGCCCAGGGCCCTGCCCTGCCCTGTTTGAAAAAGCAAAAGCCCTCAAAAAGCCCTTTTCAAATGGAGGGGAGGGAGAGGGGTTTTAACTTTAACAAGGGCTGTTTGGCTTTTAAAAAGGAGGGGGGGCCTTTAGCCTTGCCTTTGAAATGGTGGGGGAGGGGAGGGGAGAGGAGGGCTTAGAAACCTTGTTCCGAAACCTCGACAATGACTCATAATGACTCGTTTGGGGTCCTTCCGGATAATGACTAAACCCCTCGCTAGATCGGACATAGCAGGATTCTCGGGATTTTCTATCTCCGGCGTGGACTAGACCTTGAATGCCGAAACACAGATCTGTCCGTGATTCACATATCTCCGCAAAACCGATCTATCGTATGTGAGAGATTCAATCCAAAGGCGAATCGTCACATTCGCCATATGTTAGATAAGCACCTTTTTAGCTGAGGTGAGGTAAGCTCTTGTTCTACAATAGATCGCCGGATTTGCGCTTATTCCCGGAAACCAGAGCTCTCTATTTTCAAAAAGCAGCGAACGGGCCGGCGAAGCACTTGGGTTAATCAAAGCAAATACTAGTGAGAGTTTGTGGTTCCATTTTGATGAAATAAATACTCCTCACGAGGCATGGGATAAGCTTGAATCATTGTTTGGTAAAGTTGATCAAATGAGGGCAATGCAATTGGATGCACAACTTACCTCTTTATCACTTGATGATTATCCCACCATGGTTGATTTTCTCACTAAGTTTAAAGAGCTTTATACTCTATTGAAAGGTAGTGGTAAATGCAAAATAGAATATGAATGTGTATTTTTGATATTGTCAAAATTAAAAGGACCTTTTCATGTCTTTGCTTCCACATTCCTCTCTACTATGGATGCTATGGGTGCTACTTCCAAAATGCCTAGCTTGGAAGAGTTTTGTGATCGTCTTACGAGGGAAGAGACCAAAATTTCCACTCTTGAGACCTCTTCATCTTCTTCGACTAAGGCATTGACAGCATCACATTCCAAAGGCAAAGGCAAGCCCAAGCCTAAGCCTAAGACCACTCCACCTTCAAAGACAGCTCCTAAACCCAAGGATTCCAAACCCAATCAGAGCAATCCTTCTAAGGAGAGGCCTACTTGTACTTATTGTGGGAAACTTGGTCACTTGACTGAAACATGCTGGAAAAAGGCACGTGATGACAAGAAGAAGAACACTGTTGATGGCACGGGTAAGGCTTTGAATGTTCGTGGACAGTTTGATTCTGATTCAGAGATTTGGGTTATGGATTCAGGTGCTACTCATCATATGACTTCTTCCAAGAAGTCTTTTGCATCTCTCGGTTCTAGTTCTATTTCCAGGATTGAGGCTAGTCCTACACAAATTATTAGTTCCAATCGCATGGAGAAGTTGTTGAAAAAGTCCTCCCATGGGGTCATTGTACAAATATTTTCAATTCAGCCACCCACTTCTACAACAAATCCAATTCTAGCAGATTTGCAACTTGTTCTAACCAAGCACAATGGCGTCTTTTCATAACCAACTACACTGCCACCTCGTCGCTCTCATGACCATGTTATTCCACTAATTATGAGTAGTGCACCATTGAACATCAGACCGTACTGGTATCCTCATGCTATCAAGTCATAAATTGAGAAGATGGTATAGGAATTACTCAAGGCAGGTGTCATTCGACCCAGTACCAATCCCTATTCTTCTCCAGTTTTGCTAGTTCGTAAGAAATATGGCTCGTGGCAATTGTGCATAGACTACCGTGAGCTCAATAAGATCACCATCAAGGATAAATTTCCCATTCTAGTAGTGGATGAATTGTTGGATGAATTACATGGAGCTATGCACTTCTCCAAGTTGGACCTTCATTCAAGGTACCATCAAATCAGGCTCAAGGACGAGTATATTCCAAAAACTGCTTTTCGTACTCATGAAGGTCACTATGAGTTCTTGGTAATGCCATTTGGTTTGAAAAATGCACCATCCACATTTCAAAGCCTTATGAACAACATATTTCATCCCTTTATGTGAAATTTCATCTTGGTTTTCTTTGATGATATATTGGTTTATAGCCACTCGTGGGAAGAACACCTTACCCATGTGGATCAAACATTACAGTTATTGGCCCAACATAAAATTTTTGCTAAGTGGTCTAAGTGCTCCTTTGGTTTGACTGAAGTGGAGTGTTTAGGACACATTGTTTCCAAATATGGTGTCAAGGTCAACCCTAAGAAGATTCAAGCAGTTCAAGACTGGGCAAAACCTCTCATTGTCAAAGGACTTTGGTGATTCTTAGGACTTACAGGTCATTACAGGAAATTTATTTGTAATTATGGGAAGATAGCATCTCCTCTCACATCTATGTTAAAGAAGGACTATTTCACTTGGACAGGACCCATTGATCAAGCCTTTCCAAAATTAAAGCATGCCATGACCACCACACATGTTCTAGCCATGCCAGATTTCTCTAAACCATTCGTCATTGAAATTGATGCTTCTGGTCGCGAAATTGGGGCAATATTGATGCAATAAGGGAGACCCTTGGCCTTCACCAGTAAGGCACTCTTTGAGAATAATTTGGAAAAATATACATATGCCAAGGAGATGTTGGCCATCTTACATGTTGTCACCCATTGGAGATCATATCTCATTGGGTGCCATTTCTCCATTAAAACAGACCATCAAAGTCTCAAATATTTCTTAAAACAATGGGTTGCTACCCCAAAAAAACAAAAATGGGTTTCTAAACTCATGGGCTATGATTATGATATCACCTATAAGAAGGGTAAAGAAAATCTTGTAGCTGATGCTCTCTCTCACCAATTTGAGGCCCTTAGTATCCTATGTGCTATCTCCACACCTGTCCTCCAATGGATAGATTCCTTAGACATGAGGTACTTCAAGATGCAGACATGTAAGCTTTTATGGCTTCACTTCAAGCTGATCTGACTTCATACCCAGGCTACAATTGGGATGACCAAGATTTGCGTTATCGCCAATGCCTTATTATTCCCCATGCCTCGCCACTCCACGACCTCTTCATGATGGAACTGCACACTTCTCCCTCTACAGGTCATTCTGGATTTCTTAAAACATATGAACACCTCAAGTGCACATTCTTCTAGAAAGGGATGAAACAGGACATCCGTGACTTCATGGCAACTTGTGATACCTACCAATGGATGAAAGGTGAAATAGTTCATTCTCCGGGTACTCTTCAACCATTGCCCATTCTAGATCAGGTTTGGACTGATATTTATATGGATTTTATCGAAGGGTTACCTAAATCGGGTGGTAAGTCTATTATTCTCATTAGTGGATCACCTTTCGAAGTATGCTTATTTTTGTTCCCTTGCCCATCCTTACACAACCTCCACCATTGCCCAAATATTTCTTGATTTTATTTTTTTCCTCCATGGTATGCCCAACTCCATTATGTCCGATCAAGACCCAACCTTCACTAGTCATTTCTGGCAAGAGTTGTTTAAGTTGCAGCGAAGGAAGCTCAAAATAAGTTCAGCTTATCATCCACAAATGGATGGTCAAACTAATATTATCAACAAATGTTTGAAGACCTATATTCATTTATTTGCATCAGATCATCCTTATCAATGGACGAAGTGGCTTCCTCTAGCTGAATGGTGGTACAACACGTCCTATCATACAACTACCAAACTCACTCCTTTTGAGGTTGTTTATGGGCACCCTCCACCCATGCCTTCTTCATACATTCCAGGCAGCTCCAGGGTCCAAGCAATCAACATTACTCTTCACCAGTAGACCGATGTCCTTCACCAGCTAAAGCATAATTTGGACATGGACCAGAACTGAATGTGATAACAAGCTGACTAGCATTGATCTGAGCATAGATTTTATGTGGGTGATATGGTTTTCATTCACTTGTAGCCATACAAATACTCATCCCTCCAACTCCATAGGTGCCAAAAACTTGCTACAAAATTCTATGGGCCCTACCAAGTTCTACAGCAGATTGGTTCCACTGCTTACAAATTGGCTCTTCCGTCCACCTCCAAGCTCCATCTATTTTCCATGTTTCATCTCTCAAGAAAGTTGTGGGCACACAGGTATAGGTTCAATCAACATTACCAAAATTGGATGAGGAAGGGTCCATCTTACTTAAACCATAATAGTTTTTGGATCGCCGCACCCACACTCTCTGTAATCATACCATCATAGATGTCCTTGTCTAGTGGATTGGGCTCTAGTAAGAAGATGCTACATGGGAGCATCTCCATAAACTCCAACACCAGTTTCCTCAATTTCAGCTCTGAGGACAAAGCTTTTTGAAGGGGAAATACATGTTAGGATCCTATCCTAACACCATGTTGTAATTCTCATTTACCTATGTAATAACCCACTTCCAATGTGGGGATCCTATTTTAATATTATTATGCAATACTTAGTAATGAAGGTGGCAATAAAGCTACCTCACCAAGTGGTACCATCTCATGTAACCATATTTATCAATATTGTAACCGATGTAGTTGAAGAACACAAGCTTATACTAAGAGGGGGGTGAACAGTATAAGACCGCTTTCTACTTTTTCTTTCGATTCAACTTGCAGTTCAATATTATGCAGTGAATATATAATAGTATCAAAAACAAAAATCAAAGCAATGCACAAAATATCATCCACAATAGAGACACAACAATTTATGTGGTTCACCCAATGCGGGCTACTCCACGGATAAAATTTTACTAAATTTTATCACCTCAAATTCTGGGAAACATGTCCCGATTACAAAGTTTATGGGCACCAACCTAAAGGAGATACCTTCCCCTAGCTCTGCTCAATCTGGTGATCCTCTAGAAGACCTCTACCTCCTCTGCCCTTAGCAAGTGGAACTCTATCCATAGAAGACACCTGTCTTCCTTGCTCTGGCTGGAGATCTTTGTCCTCAACTCTATCACTGCAAAGTCGTTCCTCAAATTTGCACCAAACACAGTCCTTCGATCTAGCACAAATCAGTCCTCTTCCTCTTTTATTTTTTATTATAGTTGCACTTGGTCGAAACCAACTTTTCACTGTCTACGCATACATAGCAGCACTCGATCAACTTATTCACTTCTACGAAAACACAGCAACACAGTATTCACACTCTTGGCTCAAACACGATAGCACTGTCTTCGCAACCTCTATGCAAACATAGTAGCATAGTTTTTGCACACTCTGCACAAACACAACATTCGATCAGACTTCCACTTATGCACCTCTGCGATCGAACTTCTCCTCGCACTCTATCTATGCAAATCGCACTTCGAACGCACACTTCATCGATGCCAAACTCTTCAAGCAACCCTCATTTTATACTCACAATCTCAAGATTGAAATCTTGGTCTTAGTCGGCTGTTTACCCTTCAACCACGTCGGCTGCAAAACCCTATGTTGCGTCGGCCCAAATTTAACTCTATCGGCTTCACTGCCTCCCTGTAGCTTCTGGCATGAAACTACAACATGTCATGATATCGTGACACCTTTGCGTGCCGTACACCTTCTTTTACCTACTGTTGCAAAATCATGACACTTTTGGCCTTTGTCTGCTTTGACAATGTTCTTGTCGCAAAATTGTGACACTTCAGACTTTTGCTGACATCATCTCACTTTTTTTGCGAAATCGCGACACCTTAGTCTTCATGGCCTTCCTCTCAACTTTTGTCGTGAAATTACGACACTTATGATTTTTGCTGACATCATCTTCACTCTGTCACAAAATTGTGATGCTTTAGTCTACAATGCCTTCTTCTCTATTTTTGTCATGAAATCGTGACACATCTGCTTCTGCTGACGTCATCTGCAACTCCGTCGTGAAATCGTGATGCTTTCGTTGCCTTAAGCTCTTTTCTGCCATATGCCCACGAAACTGGAACATGTCGCGAAATCGCGACGCTTTCGCCTTCGAGCTCTTCCTTCTTCAATTCATCGTGAAATCATGATGCTTCTTCTGATTAGGACTTGCTAACTATTTTTGTCATGAAATCGTGACACTTTCTCCAACTACAAGCTCCCAACTCAACTTGTCGCGAAATCGTGACACTTTTTGCATCCGTACAACTTCTTTGTAGCCTGTCATGAAATCGTGAAACTTTCAGCTTTCGAAAGCTTTCCCTACAACCTATCATGAAATCGCGACGCTTCTAGCTTTCGAACGCTTTCTCCACTGCCTATCGCAAAATAGCGACGCTTCTCCTTTCAGGATCTTCCATTTGTTGCATGTCGCAAAATCACGACGCTTCTCATTTCGAGATTTTTTAGCATGTTGCGAAATCATGACAGTCCTCACCTTGACCTCTGCAGCATGTCACAAAATCGTGACAGTTCCTGAAAAACTTTCACTCTCTTCGATCTTGTCGCGAAATCGTGATAGCTTACACTGCGGACTCTTTCTTCTGCAACATGTCACGATATCATGACATTTTTCTGTCCATACAACCTCCTTTGTAGAATGCCACGAAATCGCGACACTTTTCTTTCTCTGCCTTCCTGCACTGTCCGAGTCACGAAAATGCGACATGTCGTGAAATCGCGACACTTTCCATCTGCTCTTCTTCCCTGCCAACATGTCACAAAATCGTGACAGTTTTGCCTACTTTGTCTCTATCTTCCAGCATGTCGTGAAATCATGACCCTTCTGCCCAAACTTTCTCTTTCCTCAAACATGTTGCAAAATCATGACAGTTTTGCCAGCACTTTCTCTCTCCTCAAACATGTCACGAAATCGCGACAGTTTTTCCAGCCGCCTGCATACTTTTTCTTACTTGTCTTTTTCTTGATCTTTTGCAACTGGGCTACGCTGATCTTCTTGGAAACTCACTGTCCATGCTAAAACCTTCATCAAGACACATTCTTTGACATCAAACCAAATTGCTTCAAGAACTCCTTGACATCAATGACAACAACTACACTTGAGCAAAGGCAATGTACTCAAGGTACCCAAAATTGCCAACAGTAGTAAGATACCTCGCCAAGTGGTACCATTTCATGTAACCATTTTTATCAAGATTGTAACCACCATTTGGTGGGAGATTCTAGCTCGAGTGGCATTTTGCATGTAAGCCACCTCTTGAGCATTTAGGTAGGGGTGCATTTAGTTTTCCTTTAAAAATATATGAAGCCATGTACGAGATTATCCTTTTGAAATCTAATGAAATATTGAAGGAGGTTGCCCCCTCGAAAAGTCCTGTGATTCAGTGTTACTGTGAGATTATTTCATTTATGCAATTGATTTTTGCATAGTGATATTGAGTTATTTGATGTATGTGAGTTATTTTTTAATATTTTGTGTGAGTGTGCTTTATTTTAATAGTAGGTTCCTAACACTTGAGGCTACCCACATAAGCAATATCTAACAATGAGATGCAAGTTCTACAATGAAGTTGATGGAGAATCATAATATTCTCATTAAAGTATTAGTTATGTTGTTCCCATCATTTTTTGTTATACCCTATCTTTTGTTTTCTTATAAATATAATTTTTGACCCATGTATTAATGCATGTTTACTTTAATTTTTAGTGTTATGGTAAATTTTTTTTTTTTTGGTGACGGATAGGTAGGATTGCTAAGCATTATGCATGAATTCATTCATTGACTAAATTTTCTATGGTAGTCATTTTTTGTTATAGGTGATAAATAGTTCTTGGAGATAGTTTTTGTAATATGTGACTATTGAATGCTATATATTTTTATTCAAGATCAATCTTAACATGGTCTAACTGAAATTTAGAAGACTATATAATCTATGGTAAATTGTATCAATTGGAGTAATTATGGATGTGAAAATTTCTAAATTAATCAAGTAAAGGACATACTTCCTAACATTAGTAGAATGGATCATTAAGATAAACATGTAATTGAATGTGATACAAACAATTTTGTTTTACTTAAGTATTAAAATACAACAAATTTGATATCCCTTATTCCACTTATCCATGGACATAGAAAATTATGTTCTATTATCCAACGTGTATCTAGATTTAGTTAGGAATAAGACTCGTTCTTCTAGGGAATCTATAAGGTGATATTTGTAGCAACCTCGGGGAAGCGGTGCACCATCCACTACTCCTATTTGTGAATATTATTTAACTTATTCACATTTAATCATGCATTAAATGAAAGATACAACCGAGATACAAATAAAATGAATAGATAATTATTTGTGTTGTTTTTCCTCAAGTTCGGTTACATATAGATCCCTCTAAGGGATTTCCTTCTTTTGATACAAATTTTAAAAATTAGGGCAGTGAATGTATGATATCCCCTCGTAAGGGGTGATGCACTCTCGTAGGATTCTTGGTGATGCACATGGAATTGTATGAGGGCTTACAAATGCCTCCTTCTCTAGGTCTAGTTATTAGAGGGATCCTTTTGCTTTCGTATGTTGATAACCTATCAAATGTACCTGTAGTCCTGCAAGCATGAAAACAATAGCAAATGCTCAGCTGTCCTAGATTGCCTCCTCAGATGAGGTTGTTAGCAATAACTCTAATGATAAATAGAAATATGTTCCATGAAAATATAAACTAATGCTATGAATGCTAGTAAATGCGATAAACCAAATCTATGCTAATAGCGTAAAAGCATGTAACAATCTAAATGAAATAAACTAATGCAAAGAACCCTAGATTAGGCTTGCGGGACACTATGCGAGACAATGGTCGTTAAGATAAAAACCTGTCTCTATTGCTCCAAGGCTATGAATCTAATTTTGTTACCAATGTTGAAATGATTGTCATTTCTTGTCCGATGTGTTGGATATCCTGTAGATGAAAAACCCTAAATTGGTTAGCACTTCGTTGCTCCTTAGAGGTGCTCCAATTTGCTCTCCAATATGACAGGGCTTCTTTACGAGAAAAAGCTCTCCAAATCTCTGAAATATCTCTCTAAGTCTATCAATAATTACTCATTCTCATGCCTTGGTGCCTTTAGGTCTACACCTTATAATGTGTTTGAAGCCCTAGGTCAATGTCAAAACCCTAGGATTGATTTTCTGCATGCACACTAGATGTTAGCATGATAAGTTTTACCTTTGTCTATCCTTGAGGGCCAGTTAACTGGTGTCTAAATCAAGACATGAGTCTTTCATGTAGACTGGACATGAGGAATCATGTAAAGTTATCCCCACTTGGTCTTATTGCATGCAAACTGCCACTTTCACTCGTTATTGGGTTGATTTTATGGTAATTTATTTTTAGGGTTTAGCCACTATCATCAACAGTGGCTAAGGTTTGGTTGATCTGAGATAAAGTGGCTAAGGTTTGGCTGCTCTGAGTTGAAGTGGCTAATGTTTGGCCACTCTGAGCTAAAGCGGCCAGGATTCAGCCACTCTGGTTCATAGCGACCAGGCTTGGATGGGCTAAGACTGCCCCAAATGAGTGGTGAAAACCACTTTTGATACTTGGAAGGTTCCAAGGTTTAGTCACATGATCTATGAATGTGCCCATGTGAGTAGTCTCCCTAAACATGACATGTTTTAGGTGTTTATAGATGCCCTTTTTTGTGATGTGTTGTGTGGAAAACATAATGTGAAGAAAAAATGTAGATTGCTATGTTTGTAGGGTGTATTATGATCATTGATATGATCAATGTTGGATGGCCCAATCACGCAAGACGACATGCATCCTTGAATCATTGCTTCAACCTGATTGAAGGCTTTATTTAGCATAGGGTTTGCACATGTTCACTTGCACTCATTCCTCAAATGTAATAAGGTAGCTTATGTCGCTACAACAAAATCAACTAGAGGAGAGCTACAAACTGAGAATATCATATTTGCTTATGAACCCAGCAAACAGGGAAAGTTTTGTAAGAGTTGTATGTAATGATTCAAAGGACAAACACCATTTTGATATGATCGAGTGATCTTTGGTTGACTTTGATTATGATTATTTGAATATTTGAACTACCCCCTCACACAATGAATTGGTGAGGGAAGGGCAATGAATTAAGTGACAAGTCGCTTGACCACTTTGACTAGTTTTGGTTCCTTTCTAGTGTTTGTTCTTTTAATGGGAAAACCCCCATCCAAGTGTGATTCTGACTATTTATGATGGTAATTCATCCCTATCTCAGGGAGTGGTCTCACCATAAATAGCCTTATTAGGGAGTTAGGATGAGTGATTCTATTTAGGCTTGGTGTTGAATCACTTAGCTCAGTGTTTTTAATGCCAAAAATGAATTAGTATGATCCCATCACATCCGCAGAGTAGTCTGACCATCTTGGTATTATTTGGGACACCATGATTCCAAAATTATTAATTTACCCTAAGTAGCCCTATGGTAGCTTACTCATCTCACCAAATTACATGGAGTGCAAATCGCTGCAACCGCCAAGTTGATATAGTGAGTAACTGGATAAGAGGCTTACTTGGGATTTTGTTTTTATGTAATTTTTTGTTATTTTTGACTATTATGGTGATTATGAACCACCATAATATGCTTATTTGACTTTTTTGCTATTCCTCATGGAAGGAATTTCTCTGATTTTACCTGTGCGGTTGACCACTGTCATTGCCTGCTTGTGGCCGCTCTCACCATGAGTGGCCAAGAAGTTTGGGACATTGATGTCAGTAGCAGCTAAGGCATAACTTGATAAGTACAAAAAGTGATCTAGGGTTTTGAATCTTCATTCTTCAAGCTGACGATTTTATTTCCAGAGCTCTAACGAGAAAGAAACAATTGTGAATTCAGGTGCGTTTGCATCAAATATTATGGCCGTGCAAGGCGAGACATTGATGAGAAAAGGAGCCAGAGCTTCTCAGGTATTATCTCAAACCTTAACCTTGCTTTCCTTTTCAGTAAAATTGAATTAACCGGTAAATGAATCTCATTAAACTCATTGAAAATGAACCGAACATATAGATAGGTTTAGTTTAGGTTTTGTTTAGGTGGGTTAGCCACCTCCTTGCATTTTTACAATTTTTTTTGGTATTTTTGTCCTAGGGCATACGTGTTTGCCATGTCGCCCATCGATCGCTACCGCTCGGAGCAATTGTTTTGGCTTGCGGATTGGATGTTGTTGCCCAAAGTAGTCAGTTTTGAATCCCAATGGTAAAAAAATCGACCGTTGGGGATTGGATGCTAGCCTCAGTGGCCAATTTCTAGCCATCGTAGGCGAAAGTGGCTAGGATCCTTAGGCAAAATTTGTGATTTTTATTATTTTTTATTTATTTTGTGAGATGATTAATTGTTTTTTCTTAGTTTTTGAGTTGCTTTTTTGTACTATGCTGCATGATTAGGTGCATTTATTCCTATTTCATTTATAATTAGGATAGTCTACCCTTGTTTGCACTATTTTTCATGCTTTATTGTGATTTATGTCTTAGATGCACTATAGTTATGCTTTGATTTTTGTCCTTAGATTCTTTCTGCTTAAGCTCGAGACCCAAAGCTCTTGAAGGACCTCCTACCACTCATGGATGACACAAACTAGGCATGGTTTAAGGCCCGTAGATTGCGAGTATGTGACCAAGCTACCCCAGGTTATGTCAGATCGAGGCCTACCTCATGGCCCTGGCTCACCGATGGGATTCCCGGACTAACACCTTCCACCTTCCTACTGGTGATATGACCATCACACCGGAGGATGTATATAGGATTTTATGAATTCCCTTTGATGGAGTGGCCATTGTTTCTTTGGCTATTAATGATCGTGATGCAGTATTTGTTTGGGTATCCAAGAGGCATATTGCAGATACCTTCAAGGACACCAAATCTAGTAGTGTATCTATTCTACGCTGGTACATGGAGCATGTATTCTCTGAGAGGCATGTGGTGTTGCTGATGGTTATCAGTAACATCCTTATCTTGGAATGCTCAGGCTTGAGGTTCTCATGGAACCTCCTTGCGATGGTTTAGGATTTGGTGGACAACAAGGAGACTATCATCTATGTATGAGGAAGGTCCTTGCTAGCATAGTGTTATGATGAGTTGTATCACATTCGTCGGTGGTGTCATGTCAGCATTACCTGTAGCTTTATCCTTTAGATATGGGGATGGGAGCATATCTACGTAGATCATCCCAGAGGGCTTCCTTCTAGGATTACAACTATCGATGCTAGGATGTAGTGCTATGATTCCAGGTGGGCTTGAGAGCACGAGGAGTGCAAGAGCCATCCTCATGTGGGGTAGCTCCCCCATTACATTACCACTTTCACCTCCTTGTAGTCTAGAGATATCATATAGCATATATACCATGAGTGCCCAACTTGGGATTATCCAGATAGGTTTACAACTAGGATGCGGCGTGAGCAGTAGCTCATTGACCATAAGGTTGGCATCAAAGAGTATTTCTTCTACTCCCAAGTTCTTTGTTCATACTAATGTACCACTTGTCCTATTTCTATATAGGCACCTTGTAGTAGAGGGAGATATTCCTCCTGCATGGATTACAGAGCTCACTGATGAGGAGGATTCCCCAATAGTTGATGCAAGAGTCACTGGGGGAGTTACAGATGCATTTGCATAGTGGTGGAGGGATTTATTGTGGCATGGTGATGGTAGTTTGGGTCATGAGGATGACGATGGGGATGGATATGTAGATCTAGTAGGGTCCAGAGTCCGAGCTAGTACTAAGGTATGGGGCCAGCTAGAAGAGTAGATGGTAGTGGAGGAGTAGGAGGCTCCTGAGGAGGATGAGAACTTGGATCTCGAGGAGATAGATTATCCTATGAGAGCACATCTACATGAGGTAGAGGTCGAGCTTCAGTCATCCAAGATCTAGGTATAGCAGCATGAAACCACTATAGCACAACAAGATGCTACTATAGTACATTGAGATGCTACTATAGAGCAACTCACAGCTCAGATATAGGCCTTACAGGTACCTATCAGGGGTAGTGCTACTAGGATGCATGTTGTTGTTGATCCTCCCACACCTTAGGTTCCTATAATGGCAAACTTGGGGGAAAAGATCAGGTGGATGCAAACTTTTATAGATGAGTATGAGGTAGATATTGTTGATCATGTAGGTCATATTGCTTCTCTCCAGATGTAAATCAAGAGGCTAGGAGCCACTTCTAAAGAGAGGATAGGTGTAGGTGGATCACAGGCTAGTGGACACTCCACTTTAGGGTAGTCTTCCATCCAACCTATTCAAAGGACCCATACTCACATAGAGAGGCCAACAAGCTCACATCACTCCACCCGAGATCCAACCACAAGGGGCGATGCTACAGGGGATGCAGACCCAGTCTTTGATTGATGATGCACTTGTTTTAATTCTTGAGGTCAGATGACCTATATGACTGTATCCCATGGGCATGTTTGTTCATCTATGCACTTGAGATACACATTTTGAGACACTTTTTGAGACATACATTTATATGATATTTTTGCATTATGCTTCATTATGTGTGTCATTTATTGCTTATATTTTTGTTTTACTTATGTGATGTGATGATGGCATTATGATGAGTTGATATATGTGTTAGATGATAGGTGATATTTATGATGATATGGATATTGAGATGGATGCTTATGTAGATGCTTACATGATCTGATTGTTGTGACATGATGTGATGTATCATGAGTTGATTTGATGATGGATTTATGATTCTATGCATAGGTGGATGTAATGATGTGATTTTAGATGTGGATGGATGATCTATGAAATTATGTGTTTATGGATGCAATGTTTTCATTGAATGCATGTTTAATTTTCATTTAATTATATGCATCTAACTTATGTTATGATATGGTAAATACAATGTGTAATGCGTTGTCTATATGATGTTTAACCTAATGTGAATGAACCTGTATGATTTAATCACTTAAAACATAAGGAATGCATATGATATGATTTTGACAATATAAATGGGTGATATCATAGAAAGTATAACAATCATGAATGTAAATAATCATTCTTATAATAAGAACTAATTATTTAGGCATTCATCTATGAAATGTAATGGCATGGAATGTATGTAATTTCTTGATAAACTTCTGTAATTTAAGAGATACAAAATAGTCGATAGCCGTCTAAACATCATTTCTGTCATCCATATGGTATATATCCTACTTTGTTAATACCCCTTAATTTACAAAACTTCATAAATAAAATTGATGATGTGATTTTTGATATGATTTGTAGCTATGTAGGAATTTTTGAGGCTCTTCATGAGACTCAAACACTCTAGTTACCCTATCAACAACTGCGTACTGACCATACAGGAATTTTGAAAAGTAAGGCTTTCATCATGGACCTAGATACTCATTATCCCTGTGTGTGCAAATGAATATATTTAGATATAACTCAAGCATTTCATCTGATGCCAGGCAGGATTCTTTTAGCCCATTTCTAAGATCGAGGATCCTCAATTGTTCATCTGATCATGTGTTGGACTTAGTTGGACTATAACACTAGGAAGTATTTTATTACCCAAAGCTAGGTCATCCACATGCAAACATTGGTCTAAAAAATGCAATATGCTATTGTGATAGACATATCATCATGCGTAAGGGTATCACCATTGCCAGGTATGGCTGTACACCAAACCTGTAATGGGGATCTCCTTCTAGTTTTGTACAATGCTAAGAATTCCAGGGATTCAAGCTCCATTCTCTTCTTTTCTTCATTTCATTTGGGACATTTTCTCATGCTTAGTGATGTTTTTTATTTTTTATTGATTTTTCTCTTGAGCAAGGGACTTATGTAGGAATGAAAATCACTTGTTTGTTTCGATTTTGACTTTGCTTGATTTTAGGACTTTTACTTGTTTTAATGAAAGCAAGGGATTTATGTAGTGATGATAATCACTTGTTTCTGGGTAGGGTGGAACTTGTCCTTTTGCCAATTCTCAGCACCTTTGAACTAGTCACATAGGGGGACAAGCAAGGAATACCCTTTTTGCTTGAGGTAACCTAGACCACTTTTGCAGCTTTCATCTTTCCCTTGTACCAACTAGGATTTTAGTGTTTTTAATTAGTGATAGGATCCTGAATATCTGAGGCATTCACGACTAGACCTTACCCTCTACTAATAAATATGGCTCCCCAAAAAAACTGATAAGACCACTAGATATGGTTGAATGATCAAAAAGTCTTAGCCTATTCCTTATAGCCACATGATATGGTTGTATTGAAAAATACAGTTACACACATGGATGAATGGGTGAAGGTGGACTTGTGTATTTGTGGTTTGTGATACAAACTGTGGCATCGTTTGCAATAGTATGATAATAACATATGCAAATGCAATGGATATGAATGTTTGATGTTATGCAACT
Source organism: Wollemia nobilis (assembly GCA_028583015.1). Lineage (NCBI taxonomy): Eukaryota > Viridiplantae > Streptophyta > Pinopsida > Araucariales > Araucariaceae > Wollemia > Wollemia nobilis. The sequence goes on along the minus strand of JAQPPZ010009740.1, from coordinate 7,250 downwards.
ATATGGATGCATATGTAAGATGTAATTGTTTTTGTGTTTTTGATTTTTACATTATTTTTGTAATTTTGATTATATTTTGACCAAAGGGCTTATTGTGCATTTGGGGCTTTTATATTTTGACCAAGCAGCATGAAGACACCCTTGGAGCATTTTTTATTGAATTTGACCAAGCGGCTTGTATACCCTTGGCATTTTTTATTTAGGTGACCAAGCGGCATGAAGATACCCTTGGAGCATTTTTAATTGAATTTGACCAAGCGACTTGTATACCCTTGGAGCATTTTTTATTTAGGTGACCAAGAAGCGTGAAGATACCCTTGGAGCATTTTTTATTGAATTTTGAATTTTTATGTTTTTCGAATTTGTTTGTATTTTTTTTGACATATTTGAATGTTTTTGTATTTTATGCATATTTGAATGTTTTTGTATTTTATGTATATTTGAATATTTTTGTATTTTATGTATAAAATACCTTCAAATGAATGATATTGAGAGACTCAAGCTCTTAAAAACCATCCAATGATGTGAGGCGATATGCTCCAGGTCCAACCCTTTTTGAAATCATGTAGGGACCTATCCAGTTTACTGTAAAGTTATCCCGTAGGTGCTGTGACAGATTTGAGTTTTGTTGGTTTTATTTGAGCACAAGATCCCCAAATTTGAATTATCTCTAGTGGAATTTACTATTGTAAGCTTGTGCAAGGCGATCCTAATAAACACGGAGATGTTCCAAGGCATTGACTTGGTGTTCATCAAGAAGTGTTAATTGATCAAAGCGGCCTTGTCATGCGGTGTCATCATCTATGAAGTCCTTCAATGCTATGCATAGGGTTGGAATTTCCAACTCTAGGGGCATGATGGCTTTAGTGCCATATACAAGTGAAAATTATGTTTTCGCAGTGGGCGTCCGCACACTTGTCCTGTATGCCCACAATGCCAAAGGCAATTGCAAATGCCAGTCCTTATGATTATCTTCCACTGTCTTCCTCAAGATGGAGACTATTATTTTTTTTTAGGATTCTGCTTGCTCATTTGATTGCGAATAATAAGATGTTAAAAAACTGTGTTGAATATGGTATTTGTTCATTAAAGCATGCATATTTTTGTTCTTGAAAAATGGCCCATTATCCGATATTATTTTTGAAGGGATCCCAAAACAACTTATGATATTGTGGAGTATAAACTCCACAATCCTTGGTCTAGTTGTTGATGTCAAGGAGATCGCTTCAAACCATTTGGTAAAGTACTCAGTGGTCATTATGATGAACGTGTGTCAGCCTGAGGATGTGGGTGAGATCTTCCCCACTAAGTCTAGTCTCCAATGCGAGAAGGACCATGCTACCTAGATGGGTTGTAAGGCTTGTGATGGAAAGTGAGTAAGGTTTACATGATGCTGGAACTTGATACATTTCTTGACATACTCACAACAGTATTTTTCCATAGTGGACCAATAGTAACCGATTCTCAATATGCACTTAACAATGGCCATGCCACTAAAGTCATCGCCACATGTACCATCATGGGCTCGTAAAATTTTCCAGGATACTTCTTGGGGTTCAATACAACGAAGGAGCATTCCATCATAGACTCATCTATAAAGGATCTCTCCTAGCAAGATACACCTCATCATATTCTATTTAAATTCTCGTATTTCAGCATGCGATAGGCCTTGCGGTACCATTCCAAGTTTCAGGAAATCCTACAATTAGGAAAGCCAATCTTGATAAGTCACAACTTCTATGGATAAAACAATATGATCCACCTATGATACAGAATCTATGAATACATATTGAGAAATAATCCTATGGTGGATGGTTGTACGACACTCCATAGGACTTTGAGAGATCAAAGATTCCCAATATGTTGTTTGCAAGAAATATCTAGCTCTGAAGGACCAAACCTAATTTGGTTTGGTCTGGATCATGTGAATCTTGATTTTCAATAGCCTTACATTGTATTACTAAGTGCATGAGAAATTTAATGTGAACGATTGTGAAATCAGCAGACGGATTCTAAGGGATTAAGGATCCCAAATATGCCATGGTGTATGTAAATCTATTTGATGTATGAGGTATTACCTTGATGTCATACCATTCCAATCAGGCTAGGTAAGTGTTAACAAGCTCCTTGTATGCTTTTAGGAGCAGGCACCTGCATTGGAAAAATCCTTTGAATTGATTAACTATGAGCAGGAAGTCACCAAATATATTCAATATTTTAATGCCCATAGCAATGATTATTTGGAGTCCCAAGATCAAGGCCTCATACTCTATGTTATTATTTATGAACGAGAAGTATTACTTGAATGATAAGTCTAACTTGAATGATAAGGGCAATGGAGCACCCTACGGTGTGATAAATACTATCCCTCATCCGTCCCCTTACTCGCACTTTGAACCATCGAAGAACAATGCCATGTCTCTTTATTTTTAGGTTCCTTGGGTTTGAGTGGATCTGATAATGTGAAGATCGCATCATCAGGCAATTCTATGGTGAGAGGCTTTCTATCTGGAAGAGGTGCCTCTACTAATTGATCTGCTATGACTTGTTCCTTGATGGACTTTTGGCTTATGAACTCTAGATCAAATTCTATCAATAGAATGATCCACTTGGCAATACATGTGTTGTGATAGGTCTTATTCATAATGTATTGTAAAGGATTTTATTTTGATATAAAGTAGGTCATATGGCTCAACATGTACTGTCACAACTTTCTTGTTGCAAAGACCACTGCTAAATACAACTTCCCTACATACGCACACCCTAGCTCATAACTCACCAAGGTGCGACTAATGTAATATACGACTTGCTCTTTGTCTTATGCATCCTTTTGGGCCAACATGGTGCCCAAATAAAAATCAATAGTCGATATGTATAGTAAAAAGGGTACCTGTGGCCTTGGTGGAACCAACACTGGTAGTGTTTCCAGGTAAGTTTTAATCTCTGCAAAGGCTTGTTGGCACTCTCCATCCCAATGAAACAGGACATCCTTGCATAGCAACCGGTTCATGGGCTGACATTTATCTAATAATTGAGCAATGAACCATTTTATGGATGCTACCTTGCCTTGTAGGCATCTTAACTCTCTAATGTTGGTAGGGGCATCCATTTCCATTATAGCCTTTACCTTTTTAGGATCGACTTCAATACCTCTCTTATAAATGATGAACCCTAAGAGCTTACCAGAAGTTACGCTAAACACACACTTATTAGGATTTAATCTAACGTTGTACTCAATGAGATGATCGAAGACCTTTGTAAGGATTTCAGCGTGCTCTTGTTGCAATAAAGACTTGGCCAGTAAATCATCAATGTAATCCTCCAAGGTCTTATGCATATAGTCATGAAAGATGTATGTCATGGCCCATTGATATGTGACACCAGTATTATTTAGGCCAAATGGCATCACCTTGTAATAGAATGTCCCCCATGGAGTAATGAAAGAAGTCTTATGTTTGTATTCAGGTTTTATCTGAATTTGATTGTATCTAGTATCTAGAAAAACCATCCATTAGGGAGAGCATCCCATGAATTGCGGTGGCATCAACAAGAGCGTCTATGTTTGGCAATGGGAATGAATCTTTTGGAGTTGCTCTATTCAAGTCTCTAAAATCTGTTCAAATATGAAATATTCCATCAGGTTTTCCCACAGGCACCATGTTCGAGACCCATTTAGGATAGTTAATGGGAACTATGAAAATCACATCCAATAGTTTTTGTAACTCGTTTTTCACCATCAAAGTGATGTTTGGATGCATTTTCCTCAACTTTTGCTTTATTAGATTCTTTATGGGATCCAATGGAATGTTGTGAACACCTAACTTTGGATCAATCCTTGGCATGTCTTTATAAGTCCAAGCAAAAATATTTGGTCTCTCTTTAAGGAGAGGGATTATGATGGCTTGTTCCTCTGGAGACAGACTTTCTACGAACTTGACTTTCTTTGGTTGAGTAGGATCATCACTGATGTCCACCTCAAAATTTTCTTCTATAGCCATATGCGACCCCTCCTTCAATTTGTGAGGTGTGGGTATAAAATGAATGTCATCGACAGGATTTACAGGTCCTACTAACTCAGGATCCAAATCGGCATGGAAAATATCATATGCACAACCTGATGAAAAATAAAATGGTTGTAACACCTCTTTGTTAGGGGAAAGGTCCTCAATATCTATGGGTGAATTAGTGCAATCCCAATCAATAGAATTTGTATCAAGACACAGTGGTTTAGTAGGATCCACTGGGTTACGAAGTGGAGTGGCCAAATTAATGGAGATTGTATTGATGGATGGATTGAAATCTCTAGGACCACATGGGTGAAATATTGTCTCAGAGGTTTCCACTCCATAATCGTGATGAGGCTTTGGAGGAAAAGGAATCTATGGATCTGACCCATGAGCATGCTGAATAATAGGATCATTGGGTTCTAAGAGCTCCTTGAACGTATGCGAAAGGGGATTGACCGCACGGTGAATGGCAACTAAGTCGACAGGTCTTCCCAAAATCCATAAGCTAGGGTATGTGGCACAAAGTGTCACTTCTTTTCCTACCAGCACGTTGACTTACCGCAAGTGACGAGGCCCAAGGTAAGCCATCTTGGTATCATAATCAAAGTCATCATCACTTATAAAAAAACCATTAGCATTGGTATGTGGTCCCAAAACAAGTGGCGCGTGTCTTGTCCTCAAGTAGGTCATCTCTATTTCATCCTAATTTTCTTTTCCACTTATGAAGATGCCATTTGCATTAGTATCTTGCCCCAAGTTGTGGGGCCACTGCCTTGGCCATAGGTAGGTTCTTTCTATTGCATCCTATGACTCATAGCCACTTTCATCCAATATGTACCCACTCTCGTTGTGGTTGGACCAAGAAAGGATTTGTAAATAGTGAGGCCCATGATAGGCTAAGCTTGCTTATGCTTCATCATCGCTTACCTCGTATCCAATTTCTTCTCGCTCTTCATCCCACAAGTTGCAACCTATTAGGATGGAATCAATTATGAAGCTTGTATGATAAGTCTCGGGTGGTGGTATGTCTACCATGGCCACTTATCTGTTGATCAGATTTCTTGTACTTGGTGGGTGATAAGGAAGAAAATCGATGTCTTCTCCTAACCCCAATATTAATCTATCCAAGATTGATGCTAGAGAGTCATCTCAACCTCTGATGTGATAGCCTAACCCAAAATTGTCAGTGGGAAATTGGTATTACAGCTCGAATGGTTGCCTATGCCCCTGCTCATATATACAAAGACTGTAACCATGCTAATGGCAACATTCAAAGTAGGTTAGAGAAAATTTGGGATTAGAGAGGTAATGAAAATTAACAATGAATAGTTCATCATTGTCCTCTTCTATGTATATAGACTTATGGGTGTATTCCAGGCCAGCATAGATAAAGTTGGTCTAGTTGGTAGGGATTCCAAGTGAAACCACTATTTCCATTGGTGGTCTTAGGTCTTTTGGCCATCCCATGTCTTGTGCAGACTCTATGATGGGCATAAATGTTATGTTCTACACAAGATACTCTCCTATACATGTACTTGTAAAGTGTATTGTCGCATGTGATGTGGATGATCCTACAGATGACACTGGTTAAGTAGGTTATAGTATCTCCTTAGCTTGATATTGGAGATCTTCTTCTTCCATGGGACTTGGAGTTTTCTATTACACTCATAGTGACACTGAGAGGGGGGGTGAATCAGTGTGTTCTTTTAAAACTTTAAACTTGCAACACTTAATGCTAAAATAAAGCAAACTCAAACCAGATACAACAATTTAACAAGGAAGCATCACACAACACAAGATTTAACGAGGTTCACCAATGTGGCTACTCCTCAAAAAATGACTGCTTGGACTACCATCCAAATCCAGCCTTTACAAAGAAACAACTTTACAACTTATATACCAGCACCAACTAGAAGGAGCACCAACCCCTCAATTGTTTTGCACCAACAGAAAGGAGCACCGACCCCTAATTCACCAGCACCTACTGGAAGGAGCACCAACCCATTATGCCAAGCTGCAACTTGGACTACAAGAAAAATACAAAAAAATACCTTCACCCTTTTGCACACTGTCTGCTATTTCTGTGCACTCTACTTCTTCTATGCAATTGCTTTGCACCACCAGTCTGCTTCTGTGCAACTGCATCGTACACTTCACTTTGTCACAATCGAATGATCGCTTTTGCTCCTTTGCGCTTTTCTGCTCTTTGTGTGCTCTTGCTTCGTAATTAGCTCAATTCGACTCGACTCGCTCTCTGCACACTATAGACCTAATTCGTGCAAATTCGATACTCCCAAATCTCCAAATAGCCCTCCTTTTATAACAAAAATTTTCAAGATCAAAACCTTAATCTTATTCGGTTGTAACCCTAATCTTCGTCGACTGCAAACCCTAATATTCGTCGGCTAAAATTTTACTTTGTCGGCTTCAACTACCTCTGTAACTCTTCTGTAGCTTTTGCCATGAAAATACATGTCGCAATATCGTGACACTTTTGCCTCCGTACACTTTCTTTTGACTTTTGTCGCAATATCGTGATACTTCTGCCTTTGTCGACTACAACTAAGCTCTTGTCACAAAATCGCAACACTTCTGTCTTCATCAGTATCAAATTTGCTTTTGTCATGATATCGTGACACTTCTCCCTTCGTCGACCTCCTTTCTCCTTTTGTCGTAAAATCATGACACTTCTACCTCTGTAGACTTCGTCTTCTCTTCTATCGCGATATCGTGACACTTCTGTCTTCATAGCCTTCCTCTATGCTTTTGTCATGAAATAATGACACTTTTGCCTTTGTAGACTTCGTCTTCTCTTCTGTCGTGATATCGTGACACTTCTGTCTTCATAGCCTCTCTCTGATTTTGTCATGAAATCGTGACACTTCTCCTATTGAAGACCTGCTTTCTATTTCTGTCATGAAATGTGACACTTCTGCTTCCGTCTGCTTTCTTTTTTGCTTGTCACAAAATCGTGACACTTTCTGCATTCGTACGCTTTCCCTTCATCCTATCGCAAAATCGTGACACTTTCTTCATCCATACATTTTCTCCACAACTTGTCGTGAAATCATGACAGTTATCACTTCGAAACCTTTCTTTTGCTGCATGTTGCAAAATTGTGACAGTTCTCACTTGGAACATTCTCATTTGCAGCATGTTGCAAAATCATGACGGTTCTCACTTCGAACTCTGCAGCATGTCACGAAATCATGACAATTCTCACTTTGAACTCTGTAGCATGTC
>JAQPPZ010009739.1:0-25838 GCA_028583015.1 Wollemia nobilis | reverse complement strand
AAGAGAAGCTAAGAAGCAGTAAGGATCAAGAATGGTAACTGTTGACAATGTTGTCACATTCCACCAAGGGGCAGAAAAATTGAAACTTTATATAATATTTGTTTTGTTGAAATTTTTCTTTTGTTTATAAGTTATAGCAATTTTGATTTTCCCTATCGCCCCCTGGTGGGAAAAATGAAAATAAAAGAGCTTCGGGCCTGAAGCACTTCAAATCATCACTTCGGGCAAGAACTTTGTCAAAAAAGTCTGAAGGAAACACTTTGCACCTGAAGCATTCCCAGCGACTACTTCGGGTTAAGAGTTTGCAAAACGACATCCAAGCAAGTTCGTCGAAAAAGAAAAGATAGCCCGAATCGGCTAAGGCAAAGAAATTACTTCAAGCCCGAAGTATTTCTAAAATCCACTTCAGCCAGATTTCTCCCGAAGTAGTATAAGTCGAGAAAGTGCTTCGGCCAAAACTCCCCCGAACCACCATTTTGAAAGAAGATCGGCCCAAAGCGTTTGTCCCAACCCATCAGCAAAGCAGTTTTGCCAGCGAGGCAGCGAAGGATAGATGAGGATCGGCTTCGGCACTCCACACCCTCGAAGTAGTTTTGTGAAGCAAAAATCAGCAAGGCGCTTCCTAGGAATGCTTCCCAAGTTGGTTATTTTCCCGAGGCAATCAGAAAACCTCATAAATGCATATTTTCTCAGCCAAAAAGCCCGTTGCTCATTTTTGGCAATTGGATGCGAAGTATCAGCCTGAGAAGAAGATCCTGGTAAGCATGGCCGCCACTCGAGCACCGCACCTGTAATCCAAGGACACCTAGGTGGCTCATTTAATGCGTCTTTCCTCGACTGACTTGGTCACTGTTACCAGTTTTGGTAGCCGATTTGAGAGATCATCCGCAATAGCAGCAAGGAGTCGATTTCTCAGGGCTCAAGGGTGTACTCCGATGTCTTTGTAATAATGATTCAGAGGGTCGGGTCCGCTATAAAAACCCAAGATTTGCAATGTAAAAAGGGGGGAAATTTCTACTAGAAAGCTGTTGTAACTTGATGTCCTACGTCTAATACTAAAGAGTTTTGTACTCCATTTCTCTCTTTTATGCTATCTTCTATGCTTAATTCTTTTGTCTGTCTGCACTCGTATACTGAGACTCTGAATCTTGAATTCGATGTGCGATTGGGGACTTTACCTTGAAATTCGCCCTGAAGGATACATAGGAGAGGAAAAACATCATATAAGCTTTCTTTTATGCTGCCTGGTGGGTCGTGGTTTCTATTATTCCCTTGCCTTAATTGCTACTACTATGAACCTTGAATTCTAGCGAGAGAGAAAGGAGAACCCTGTGAACTCGTCCAGAGGATACATAGGAAAGAGAGTATCACGTTTCTTTCATATGTTCTTTGTGTTCTTTGCTGCTATTCGAGTTATTAGTGAGTAATCGTGCTTCCTTTTCTCTCCCACCTTGAATCATCAATCTCTAACCCTTATCCTTTTTATTTCTTTCTCTAACCCGAACTTGTTTTATCTCTTTCCTGCACTCTTATCTCAAACCCCAAAAGTAGATTAGTATAGGAGCCGACCTTTCTTCGAAGATTGGCGAGGGGCATCTCTTCCCCTCGGCCTTTCAATGTTGGTCACAGGTCTAGGGGGCACAAACCCACCGAAGTCCTTTCCTGTGTGGATTTTATGACCAACAGTTTTTGGCACACCCGATGGGACCTGAGGTCCCATATTTGAGAAAATTTCTAGCTCGTCTTCACCGAAGCCAGTAGTTCTAACAAAGTTCCCAGTGAGATCCGATCAGTCTCATCCCCTGAGTAGTAGTGAGAATCGATGATCTCATTACTAAGAGACTCTTAGCATCTGGTGACTCTGTTTTACCCGAGAATCTTCAAGTCATAAAGACCAGTACTAAAGCCTATGCCTTCATGCAAACAAGATGGAGAGTTAGGAATAGAGGAGAGGAAACCGAGTTCTTTGAGCTTGATATTGATGCCTTTGGGGAACGCTCTAGGTTAGTTACCCTCGAATATCTCTTACGCAGGACATCCTCGCAAGAGGCTGATGTTGATGAACAAGGCCTAACTTCTGATAGCACGACAACTAGTTTCCCTCTGAATCCTCCCAACTCATCAAAGCATCCTAGTGCCTCCATTTCCATTGGCCTTTCGACGAGCAATCCAAGAGGGACTTCGGGGACCTCTATTCCACAGAACCTAGGCACAAATATGGCCCAAAAACAACAACAATAACAACCACTACACAGATTATTTCCAACATGGAATTCTTCGTCACTGTTGAATCTCGTGGGCCAAGGGCAAGTTCCACCTACTGCAATCAAAAAGCTTTTGACATTCGACGAAACTGGAAAGACTGCTCTAGAGCATATCCAAGACATCATTTCCCTGGCAGCAATCCACGATATCACAGAAGAGCAAGTGATGGTGAAGCTCCTGGTTCTCTCCCTTAGAGGAAAACTCCTCTATTGGTACAGATCTCTACCATTCGGCACTATTACAGGATGGGACCAGTTAGCTGGGTAGCTGATGCAAGGCTTCAATGAGTCCGCTGATCCAACTTCTCTTCTACAACAATTTACTTCAATCCAAAGACATCCACAAGAAGAGATTACAGACTTCAATTTCAAGTTCGCTCAAACCTGGCAAAGAGTCTCGATTGGACTTTGCCCAACTGACAAAGCCATGACATACTACTTCCTTCGGGCCTTCAACCCTGATATCGGTCTTATGATAAGGTACTCAAATGTCAATACTTTTCCAAAATTGTATGGGTTAGCTAAGAAAGCAAAAACGAACCTCATAGATGTAGGTAAACTCCCTCAAAGAATGCTAATGCCCATACTCCTCGAGTTCCTTCAAGCCCAGTACGCGAGCACAGTCACTCCATAGATTTTTGCAACCCCTACATATCCGATCTCATCCTAGAACTCGAATCTCGTTGTGTCACAGATCACCGCTCCACAGCTACATTTCCCCACATTTTCAACTGTGCCCCCCACTATCACTCCAACATTTCCAATGTTGCCAGCACCCCTCCAACATCCTGCCCTGCCTTCGATACCGACTATGGCTTTTTTACCATCAGTTCCCAATGCCGATGATATGCAAGACATGATACTGCAAGAAATGCAATCGTTAAATGCCATAGTGTAGACCTTGTCCAATGACATGACCGTTGTCAAGAAGAAGCAAGCACAACAAGAGTTTCTACCAAGAAGGTCTTATCCCATGCTTGCACTTACCAAAGATCAAGCGGTCCATCAAGGAAAAGCTTTGGCAAGAAATGCTACGATAGATGAAGCCCCAAGCACATCTAATCATGTATATTGGTGCTCTACATGTAATGATCCTCACGAGGAAAATACATGCATGTTGCACCAAAACTACGTTCAGACACTAGCAAACAATGGTCAAGGTGGCCGAGTTAACGTCATCAGACAATTGGATCAGAACTTGTCAATTGGTGAGGAAGAGCCAGTCGCAGTCCTTACCAGGGGAGGTAAAAGGTTGATAGAGGTGGATGCTACCTAGATGGTTCCTTTGAAGGTACACGCTAGATTTGAGAAGGGACAACCATCCTCTTTGACCCTGAGCAAAGCTCCTCCGTCAGCTACAATCAAAGAAAAGGCCCAAAATGCCACTATCGAACCACCTCAGGTAGAGACCAAAGAATAAGCTAAAGACAAGCTCAAGTTTCCCTCGCTCACCAAGCAACAAAGGGTCAAAGCGACAGAGCAATATCGCACCAAGTACAAACCAAGGAAGGAACCTGAGGTGCATAGCTCCCCAGCCTATAACATTGTAGAAGAATTGAAAAGGATCCCAGCCAAAATCAGTTTGTATGATGCTCTGCAACTTCCTGGACAAGTGGTCCTGCTACAAGAATCATTGAAGAAGATTAATACAAAGAAGGCAGAACCACTCGCCCTAGTGCAGACCCTGTCCGCGTCCATCATGGGGAAAAATAGACCACCACCGTTCTACTTATCCTTACAAATGGAATGGTATATTGTGCATAACTGTATGATAGATTTTGGAGTTGTAATGATAGTAATGCCGAAGGCAGTATGTGAGGAAATAGGCATGGAATACACACGAAGTAGTCACGGAGTCCTCCAGTTGGATGGTACCCCAGTGAAGACTATAGGTGTCATCAAAGATATTCCTATTCAGCTACATAAGGCATCTCAAATCATAGTCATACAAGAGGTGATAGTCATGGACCTTGAGCCCTACTTCAGCATGTGCCTATCAAGGGAATTCACGGCAAAGCTGGGTGGATATATGTCCATGGACTACACTCATCTAGAGATCCCCTTCAAAGGGAAGAAGGTGAAGATCTATAATGAAAAGCCTTCTATGTTCCTGGTTCAGAAGATGTCTGAAGAAGAGAGCAGCGGCCCTGTGCATACGATTACGGAGGGACTAGAGTAGGTAGATCTGGTCCAGGAATCCCTTGCACAGTTGTGTTGTGAAGATGAATTTTCATTGGCAGATTTCAATGCCATGATAGAGACTGAGGTGGGATATTACACCATCGCCAAGTCCGAGAAACCAACCAAAATGGAGGGGAAGGTTTCTGCTCAAGAAGGACTATGGAAATTGTTCTTCGATGGTGCTCGATGCAGAAACGACATTGGGGCAGGAATCCTTCTGATTTCACCATACGGTGAGCAAAAGGAATAATGCTATTGATTGACATGGAGCTGCACCAACAATGTAGCAGAGTATGAAGCCTTGTGCTTAGGACTCAAGAAAGCCGATAAGTTAGGCATAAGGCATCTTCAAATCTTTGAAGATTTTGAACTATTTTGCAACCAAGTCACCAACAGATGCTCTTCAAAGAAGCACTATCTTAAATCATACCGCAATAGGGTATGGGACGTGTTTGACTAGTTTGAATCCCTCAATCTACAGTCTGTTTCATGAGAAAATAATCGACATGCAGATGTCTTAGCATCCATCACAGCCTGATATTCTCCAGTGGATGATATGGTGCATAAGCCAAAGGTTGTAAGGATGATCTATAGACCCTCTGTCCCTGACAGGGATTTACACTGGCAAGTTTTTGACAACGATGAGCAGATTGTCAATTTCATGATCCAAGAAGCCGCTATAGTCGAAGACCGAAGCCCTGATGGGGAAGAATATGAAGGACTGGTCCAGTTGAAGAACAACCATGTTCCTAAGGGATTGATCATGCTAGAGAGCCTTTTCGATCAAAATGACCGATTGCTCTCCCACAGGATCCAGGTCAGCATCCAGCAATATCAAGATTTAGAACTGGAACCTGGGAAAGTAATAAAGGTCGGGACTGATTATACTTCGAAAGAAATAGAGCAAATCCGATGTTTGTGTAAAAGGTACCCAGATATCATGGCTTGGTATTATCACGATCTCAAAGGGTATGATCGGTAGCTGATCCAACATACAATTGAATTACAAGAAGGGGCCAAAACTTTTCGACAAAAGCAAAGGCAGGTTAATCCAAATATCAAAGTCCTGATGAAGGTTGAACTGCTAAAATTGCTCAAAGCGAAGATCATTTACCCTATCAAGCATTATTCCTAGGTAGCTAACTTGGTCCCTATCATAAAAAAGAACGGAGACATCTGGTTATGCGTGGACTTTGGCAACCTGAATCATGCTTCCCTCAAGGACCACTATCCTCTCCCGTAGATCGATCAAATTTTGCATTCGATGGCTGGAGCTCAACGATTCTCCCTGCTTGATGGTTTCTCTAGATATAATCAAATATGGTTCAGGGATGAAGACCAGCATAATACCACGTTCACAACCAAGTGGGGCACATTCGCCTACCAGCGAATGCCTTTTGGCCTCTTGAATGCGGGATCTACTTTCCAGAGGGCAATGGACCTAGCTTTTGGTGAGCTTATAAATAAGGTTATTGTTATCTATTTGGATGACATGACCGTCTTCTCTTGAAAGAGAGAGAATCACCCAGAGCATCTTCAACAAATTTTCAAAAAATGCCAAGAGTTTGGCATCTCAATCAATCCAAAAAAGTCTATCTTCGCAGTCAGTGAAGGAAAGCTGCTGGGAAATGCAATTTCGAAAAAGGGTCTCGCCATGGATTTTGATAGAGTCGAAGCTCTGATGAAACTCCCAATCCCAGCGGATAAAAAGGGCCTTCAATATTTCTTCGATCAGATTAAATTCATAAGGAAGTTTGTCCTAGACTTCACCCAGGTCATTAAGTCGATGTTTGAGCTTTTAAAGAAGGGTGCAAAATTCATCTGGACAGAAGAGAGGAGAAAAGCATTCAAAGAAATCAAGGCCCAAATTGTTCAGGCACCGATCTTGATCAACCCCAACTATAGTCGAGATTTTATCCTGTATGCAATAGGAGAACCTGAAAGCTATTCCGCCGTCTTGACGCAAAAGGAGGAAGATGGAGAGGAACGTCCCATTGCATTCCTCAGCCAGATAATCAATCCCCATGAAGAAAAGTACAATTTCATCGAGCGTCAAGTGCATGCAGTAATGAAGTCTCTCAAGAAATTCAAACAGTTCATTTCTCAGAGTCGAACCAAAGTCTTCGTCATTCACCTCGATATGCGTAATTTCATTATTCAATGGGAACTAGGAAGCAAGAGAGCTGGGTGGGTAAGCAAAATCCAAGAGTTCGATATTGAGATCAAGCCCACCAAACTAGTTCATGGTCGTGCACTATGTCAAGAGCTGGCGAAGAACGCAATGGCCAAAATAACAGACTGTCAGTCAGAGGACTTGCCAACAAGAGAATGTCTCGCTAATCAAGAAGAGGCCGAGAAAGATTGGGTTGACAAAATAGTGGAATATTTTAGCACCGACAGATACCCCTCGCATCTGAATGCTTCGCAGTGAAGGCATTTTAGGATGTGGTCCACCCGATACCCTATGCGCCTAGAAGGCCTATTTTTCAGAAACATCGATGACATCCTCCTCAGATGCATAAAATATGATGATAAGAGGAGAATCCTGGGTGAATTTCATTTAGGGCTATTTGGAGGACACTTTGCTGGAAGAGCGACGATGCTAAAGATAATCAAAGCGGGTAACTATTGGCCCACACTCTTTGTCGATGCCTTCTCCATTTGCCGAAGGTGCAAGCAATGCCAGAGATTTTCCGGCTAAAGTAGAAATGCTTCGATGCCACTCCGAATGATATGGGATATATCACAAGGTGTCTTCCAACTATTACCCCCAAGGCAATGGATTGGTAGAATCTACTAACAAAACCCTGTTGAGGATACTGAGAAAGCTGATCGATCAAAAAAAAAAAATTTGGCACCTCCTTCTGGATCAGGCCTTGTGGGCTGATCAGGTTTCTGTCAAAAGGTCGATCAAGACTTCGCCTTATGCTCTAGTCTATAGCAAGGAGGCCATCCTGACCACTCACATTGATATCCCTGCATTATAGTTGCTAGAAGAAGATGAAGCTAACCCAATGGAGGAACGCCTGGTCCAGCTACTACAACTAGAAGAGGAATGTGAAAAGGCCTACCAAAAATTCACACAACATGCTGAGGTCACCCGAGAATGGTTCAAAAGGAAGTCATCTGATCGCACATTCAAAGCAGGAGACCTGGTATGGAGGTGGGATTCGTGGAAGGCCAAGCCTGGGAATCATGACAAAATGGATGTAGTCTAGGATGGACCGTTTGAAATAGTAAAAGTGAATTCGGCCAATTCCTTCATCTTCAAATATGTGAATGGCCAAGTTTTACCAATCTTCGTCAATGGTCTTCAGCTGAAGACCTTCAATCGCTGATTTATGTGCTCTAAAAAAAAAAAAAACTTTTGTATATATCTTTGTATATAGGGTTTTCAGTTCTTTGTCCCTACCCTGTTCAAAATATCACGGGAAGCAAACGCCATTTCAACCGCAAAAGCTAGATTCCTGGCTTCGACTTCACAAAGCACGATTGGAATCGCCTTCGGGGGGTTTCGGTCTGAAGTAGCCGACGAAGGGAAGTTCATCGCGAAGCAGTTTATCCTCGTAGAACCAAACCACATGCAAATCAAGGACGTGGAAAATGCTTCGCTAAAGAAATGTGCCGAAGGCATTGCCTAAAATAATTCTTGGCGAGTCCCTCCTCGATGAAACGGGTTTTTATTGACGGTGTTCGTGATCCAAAGCAACAGCATGGCAAAGGGGAACTTCGGGCCCGAAAGGAAGAAAATCAGCCCTAAGAAGAACTTCGTGGTGAAGTATTTTCTTCGCCAAACCCATATCGCCGAACTACGCATGTGAGGCAGACACATTTAGGATGTGCCTCAGGGAACATGCTGATAACAGCCTCAAATGGGGGCCAAAGAAGATGAACTCAATACGAAAGAAGAGGCACTCATCCCAAGGCAATTCATTAACCAAAAAGCCACGCTGGGGCACCCGATGGCAGTGATTTGCGTTCCCAATGCAAAATCTAATTGCCAAATTGCATGGCCCTGCATACGACACTGCCATATGGCCAATTAGATGCCACAGTGATACTTTTGGGTCAGGCCCACGAAGTAATTATGGTGGTTGCCATAAATGCCAGAGGTTGCCCTCCGAAGCTATAAAATGCAGATGCCCGTTAAGAACAAACCATTTGCAAGAGTGAGGATAGAGTTCGCATTCTGTCACCTTAAAAAGCTTCTACATCAAAGGTTCTACTATTCGCCATGATTATCCCATCCCTTGTTTTGAGGTGCTGAACTCTTCTACATCACAAGTTATTCTGCTACGATCGTTCACAATGGGAAAGAAGAACCCCACTCAGAAAGGGAAAGAACCAAAGACGACAATTCCAGAGAAAGCAAGGGCCACAGAAGAAAAGAGACAAAGACCTAGGAGGGTCAATACTCCCCCACGCCCAAGAAAACAAGTGATGGAAGGAGGGGAAGATTTTGATGATGAGCCTAGCATAGAACCACCTGTCGATAAGTGGGTAAAAATCAGAGACCCAAAACTCTCAAGAACCGTGGCCAAGCTTCGGTATACCATCAACTTTATGAAAAGCAAGCTCTCAATGGAGAACAAGAGGGCCACGATGTATTATTCTCACATATACTGGTATCTAGTCCCTCCTACACATCACTACCCTGAGCTCATTTACACCATTGCTTTGAATTATCAACCACAAACTAGGCAGGTGTTGGACGCCTCGGGTAAAAAATTGTTTTCCATTCTAAAGGAGGATGTGCAGGCAGCGTTCGCACCACAGCAAAGGCCATCAAAAGGCTATACCATTCACAGTGTTAGCCTAAGCGAACAAACAGACAAGTTCACTTCTAATCCCTTCATTCTGATCTTTTTGCATGAAAACCTCAAAAGTGAACTTTCTTTCGGCAAGTGACCCTAGATGCCCCTGCCCTTGGAGGCCTTCAAAAACACAGATATATTCTCTATCATTGCATGGGTGGGAGGCTTGTCAAGTGATACTTTGGTATACCCATGGCAAGTGTTGCTAGCTGAATGCATTTCTAGAGGAGAGTTATACACCCCCGACGCTTCGCGGTCGAACACCAACCTAGTTTTCTTCAATTGGGCAGAATGGGTGGCCTAAAATCTGCATACGCGGTTGACATCCATGAAGGATGCTACCAAGGAGCCGCACTTCCAGCCTTGTTCCTTCTTGGTTTGGCTTTTCTTCTTTCATGTACATAAAGCCCTTCACCATTGTGATGTTTCACCAGTCAACAAGGATGGGATCCCTTTGCCTATATATCAATGGACCCGTCTCTTGCTGAGGTTGAAGTCCTATTACCCTTTCAATCAGTAGTTTTTGGGACCTGCGATGCACATTCTGACAAGATCTAGCCCTCGGGTGCCTCTTTGCCTTAGAGATAAAGTGGTACTGGAAAGAAGAGGGGATGTGTTTCAATTGACATAAGGGCTTGTGATCCACATTTTTAGCTTCACAGGGAAGCCCTTCTTGCTACCCTTTTTCCCTTCAGAGTACCAATTTGCCTTGGAAGTTGCTCGACAGAGTGACGCAATCGACAAAATCTACGACCACGGATGGAAGTGGGCACACACCTGTGACTTCCCCTTCAAGATGGGAGTGATCAAAGTATTTGCCCTAAAGTAGAACATATACCTAGAGGAGAAGCTTGTCGATTTTGGTCTGCTTCAAATACCACAAAGGTGGCTCTACGACCCATTGGGGGTGATGAGAGACCATTTGAAAAGCAAAAACTTCCATGTCTGTCCTCGCCTCAAAATTTTGGAGCAGAGGAATAACCCTGATGGTACGAACCTGGAGTGGCACTTAGAGGAGATGAGGACATTGCCTCCTTGGCATGACTTCTATCCTATGGAGGTCGAATTCGACCCAGACTAGTACCTATTCCAACTCCCGATTCCACTTTCTGGAAAAAAGCAAGGGACAATTTAAAAGAGGAGTTAAAAGAATGGGACAAGGAGAAGTTAAGAGAATGGTGGATTATGAGAGTCCATCGTCGAAAGATGAATTCTTACGGGCTTCTAACAATGGAAAGGGAATTTGCAATTGTGTATCAGACCAATATTGGGTCTTGGAAACCCTTTTCCTTTGTCGATTTTGTTCCATCGGCCACCCCAAGTTCAGACGAAGTCCCTAGGAGGACTAATAATGTCCCCAAGGAAAAATTAGCTAGGGCCGCGCCAAACGCTTTACTATAGAATCCATCCAAAGATCTCGAGACAACAATAGAGAAATCAGAGCAGCCCCTTAAGAGGAAAAAAAGAAAAGAGCGGGAACCTACACAGGCACCCCTGAACTTCCCGAAGCAACCGCATACAGGCACTCCGAGTTCTCCTGCCAAAAGATCAGTATCGGGCTCGATCGAAGCAAACAATGGAGAAACTCCACCAAGTGCCAAAATGATCCCAAACGTAGATTTCATTGATGTGGAGGAACTCGTGAAAGTCATTGAAGCCGAGAGTGCCGAGGCCCAAAAGGAACAAGGGCCAATCACCCAAGAGATCACCATGGTCGCTTTGCCAGGAGGGCACATAGGTACATTTTCTTCACCTTATGCTTTGGTTGCTCGTAAGTCCACTCCAGCCCTGGTCGAAAGCTCTCACCTGTCCACCCTACCTCCACAAGGTCTGTCACCTTCTTATGTCGTGTCCCTAACTACTCCCCCCGAGTCTTCCGTCCAGGACAAACCTGTTGAAGTTACTTTGCCCAACCACACCGCAAACCCTTTAGTCATCAACCAGGGCGAAGCTAATAGCCCAATGTCGAACCTCGAGGCTCATTCCTCCATTGTACACAATGTGCTCCCCCTCGTCGAACCCCCCATCACCCCTGCTACCAAACCTTCGGGTGAGGCTACCCCCTTCAAATCCTTATATTTGTTTAGTCCCTCAGCTGTAGACCCAGTCGCATTCGTCTTCGAGCTGTCCTTAATACAGGAATCCCCATTGGCCAAAAAACTCCTCCAAGCCCGACAAAACATAGAGAGAATGTTAAAAGAGGCAAGAAAGAGGAAAGGGCACTCACTCGCTCAAGTTGAGAAATTTTTCATCTTATATTTCGAGGCAAGAAAGTTGCATAAAGTAAAGAAGATACCCAAAGTCCAAAACATCTGAATGTGGACAAGGAATCTGCCTCTATGCACATTGGAATCGAGACCTTCAAGGCACATGCCAACATTGCCAACAAGCGTAGGTTCAAATCCGAGAGCACTAACATCAAGGTTGAGGAGGAGCTAGCAAGGATTCGCTCCAAATTGGCAGAGGCCGAGGAGCAATGCAAGCTGATGCAAAAAGAAGCACACGCCCTAAAGCTGCAGATAGCCTAGTTGGAGTGCACAACTGAGAATCAAGCACAAAGGTAGGCCGAAAATGATTTGAGGGCCAAGGAACTTGAAAGTAAGATCTTGTAAGCTCAGATACATCTGCACGAGAAGGAAGGCCTAGGACTATTTGACAAGAGCAAAATTAAGGAGATTCGCTCATATCTGCTCAAGAATTTTAGGTCTCAGGCTGTCAGTGCCCTTTCAGTTTTAGTCTACACCATAGAAGCCCAGGTTGCTGTCGTTGAAGGAGGGCCAATCATTGAAGAAGTCATTCAGAATGTCAGATCCTGAATCAAGCTAGCCCTTAAGGTCCAGGGTGCAAGGTATTAAGATTTGAAGCTTGCAACGATGAGTCGGACAACAAGGGATTGATCAATGGCCTAGGCCACAGTTTGCACCTTTTTCTCCATAGCTAAGAAGGCTCAAAAGGCAAAAATCCTACTGGACACATTTGAAAGTGAGAGGCGTGTGTCGATGGGCTACTTCGAGGACCTCTTCTCCTTAGGCTTCCTAAGCTTCATGGATAATGATGGGAAGCCCTTAGCCAAGGAAGAAATCATGTCGAAGTGGCAACAGTTTGAAGGCAACGTTTCAAAGATAGACGAGTGGGCCAAACCAATAACAAAGAAGCAGGTTGCTGATTACATATTGAAATACTATAGAATCATCGCTTTCCTAAATAATCTATAGACCAGGTCCTAGCATGCAAAAATCAGGTAGATCGATAGATTTCATGCTTTGGTCAAATCCCTAGAGGATCAGGATCTGTTCATGAAAAGCATCTGGTCTCAGGTTTGCCGAACCATAAAAGACATTCGTGTTCGCCTGGCCCCACTGCCAATAGCTGAGGATGTAGCAGAAGCAATGGTGGCAGGTCAAGAAGAAGCAGTAGTGAAAGAAGAAGAAGAAGCAATAGTGGAAGAGGAAGGACAAGCTGTGGAAGCACCCCCAGAAAAAGGAACAAGGAGAAGGGTCTGAAGGTAACTCTGGCCCAATGGATAAAAGCTGAGGGTTCTACCATCGAGACGAGCTCATTGCCCTACGAGCCACCAAGAATGTTGACAATGTTGTCACATTCCACCAAGGGGCAAAAAAATTGAAACTTTATATAATATTTGTTTTGTTGAAAGTTTTCTTTTGTTTATAAGTTATAGCAATTTTTATTTTCCCTATCACCCCCTGGTGGACAAAATGAAAAGAAAAGAGCTTTGGGCCCGAAGCGCTTCAAATCATTACTTTGGGTGAGAACTTTTCCAAAAAATTTTGAAGGAAACACTTCGCTCCCGAAGCATTCCCAGCGACTACTTTGGGTGAAGAGTTTGCGAAGCGGCATCCAAGCAAGTTCGTCGAAAAAGAAAAGATAGCCCGAATTGTCTAAGGCAAAGATATTACTTCGGGCCCGAAGTATTTCTAAAATCCACTTTGGCCAGATTTCTCGCAAAGCAGTATAAGTTGAGAAAGTACTTCGGCCAAAACTCCCCCGAACCACCATTTCGAAAGAAGATCGGCCCGAAGCATTTGTCCCAACCCATCAGCGAAGCAGTTTTGCCAGCGAAGTAGCGAAGGATAGAGGAGGATCGGCTTCGGCACTCCACACCCCTGAAGTAGTTTTGCAAAGCAAAAATCAGTGAGGCGCTTCCCAAGAATGTTTCCCAAGTTGGGTATTTTCTCGAGACAATCAGAAATCCTCATAAATGCATATTTTCTTGCTCGAAAAGCTCGTTGCTCATTTTTGGCAATTGGATGTGAAGTATCAACCCGAGAAGAAGAGCCTAGTAATCATGGATGCCACTCGAGCACCGCACCTGCAATCCAAGGACACCCAGGTGGCTCATTTAATGTGTCTTTCCCAGGCTGACTTGGTCACCATTACCAGTTTTGGTAGCCGATTTGAGAGATCATCTGTAGCAGCAGTGAGGAGCCGATTTCTCAGGGCCCGAGGGTGTACTCTACCGTCTTTGTAATAATGATTCAGAGGGCCGGGTCCTCTATAAAAACCTAGGATTTGCAATGTAAAAATGGGGGGAACTTTCTGCTAGAAAGTTGCTGTAACTTGATGTCCTGCGTCTAATACTAAAGATTTTTGTACTCCATTTCTCTCTTTTATGCTGCCTTCTATGCTTAATTCTTTTGTCTGTCTGCACTCATATACTGAGACTCTGAATCTTTAATCCGGTGTGCGATTGGGGACTATACCCTAAAATTCACCCTGAAGGATACATAGGAGAGGAAAAACATCTTATAAGCTTTCTTTGATGCTGCCTGGTGGGTCGTGGTTTCTGTCATTCCCTTGCCTTAATCGCTGCTACTCTTAACCTTGAATTACAGTGAGAGAGAAAGGAGAACCCTGTGAACTCGTCCAAAGGAAACATAGGAAAGCAAGTATCAC
Source organism: Wollemia nobilis (assembly GCA_028583015.1). Lineage (NCBI taxonomy): Eukaryota > Viridiplantae > Streptophyta > Pinopsida > Araucariales > Araucariaceae > Wollemia > Wollemia nobilis. The sequence goes on along the minus strand of JAQPPZ010009739.1, from coordinate 11,665 downwards.
GTTTCTTTCGTCTATTCTTGGTGTTCTTTGCTGCTATTCGAGTTATTAGTGAGTAATCATGCTTCCTGTTCTCTCCCACCTTGAATCATCAATCTCTAACCCTTATCCTTTTTATTTCTTTCTCTAACCCGAACTCCTTTTATCTCTTTCCTGCACTCTTATCTCAAACCCCAAAAGTAGATTAGTATAGGAGCCGACCTTTCTTCGAAGATTGGCGAGGGACATCTCTTCCCCTCAGCATTTCAACATTGGTCGTAGGTCTAGGGCATGCAAACCCATCGAAAGTCCTTTCCTGTGCGGATTTGATGACCAACAGTAACCACCCATTCTTGAAAACCATTATGCAACTAATTATGTTATGTTGTTGCTCTTATTTGGAACTTGTAACTATTCAAATGATGGCACAGGGATTTGCATCTTGTTGCTTCTAGTGTGATCATCTCAAGGTGAGATGTTCATGAATGTGATATATCTCAAGGTAGGACAATCTCAATTGGGGATCATCTCAAGATGAGATGGTCTTAGCTACAAAGAGATATTCCTCCCTATTTGAGTGGTGAAAACCACTATTAAGCCCTAAGGCTACCCAAGGTGTATCATATGGCTTGAAAAGGTGTCCATATAAGTAGTCTCCTCAACATGATGTATTTTATGTGTCTATAGATGCCTCTTTTTGGTATGCATTATGTGAAAGCACAACACGAAACAAAAATAAATGACCTAAAGTCAAATTGAGGGTTGATGGTGTTCATTGATCTAATCAACATTAGATGTCCCAATCATGAAAATAGCATACATTTTTGAATCATTGATTTCGATGAGTTGAAGGGATTAATTAAAGTAAACCTTTTAGCTAAGGCACATGAGGAGGGGTCTACAGGATTGAGGTATACTTGATCTTGGTATATTTTTCAGTCATGAGGAGACATACGGGGGGTTACCTTCATGCTTTAATAATACCAAGTATTTATTTGGTTAAAAAAAATTCTTGTTGTCTACCTCAAGAAAAAAGGGTATGATTATCTTTGGCAATGATTCTTGGATGAGCACAACTTGCATGATTGAGTATTTGATTGTTGATTTGATTTTTGAAACTTTGTGATTATATGACTACCTCCTCAACTAACGAGTCGATAGAGGAGATGGAAAATAATGAAATCAATGGGTCACTTGACCAATATGGCTTATTTTGGGTTTTGTGTGACTTTTACAAAAATGGAAGGGGGAAAATCAATCATAGCTATGATTTCAACCATTATTGGTAATTGTACACATTTATCCCTTGGATTAGTCTAGCAACATGGCTTTCTTAGGGAGTTGAGATGGTAACAATTTGATTCATTCGAGAGGTAAATAATTGTATACAAGATCACTTGAGGCTAGATGGAAGAAGGAAATGTACACCTCTATTCCTTGGAGTAGTCCAACCACGTGGATTTCTTAGGGAGTTGAAATGATAACACTTTGATTCTTTCGAAAGCCTATTTTTGGTCAAGTGACCTTATGGTAATCTACCCATCTGACTAATTTGCATGGATTATTAGTCACCGTAACCGCCAAGTGTATAGGTTAAATCATTGCATAAGAGGATCACTCAAGAATTTGGACCAAAATATTTTGGGTATCTTTCATTTTTTTGTAATATTTATAATTTTTGCAAATTTCAAGGTTGTTCATTGGTAGGATGGTCGCATTAAATTTGACTGTCTAACCTCGATATGGTCATGGATTTTGAAAAAATATAAAATAAAATTGTATTTATTTTTTATATCATTTTCATAGTTGTCATTTGGAGAAAAGGAGAGGTGGGGAAGAGGAGAGAAATTTGTGACACATAGTGTTGCCAAAAAGTTAACCCTCTACCACTATGGACCAACCTAGGACATTGATGAACGAAGACACTAGAGCAAATAAAGGTAGACACCCCATTATATTCTTTGTTATTTTGTGATTTAAAATCAACCTCACTAATTAATTTAGGTAATTAAACTCACTAAAAAAAATTAAGGTAAGGAATCACACCTTAGGCTAGGATGTAGTGTAGGTTGTTTGTCTTGCTCTTTATTGCTTATTTTTTTTATTTTTTGTTTTTAATTTTTTGGGTGTGATTTAATATCATGTATTTGCCAGTTGTGGGGCTATCTTAGGGTGATACGTTCCCCCTTATATGATTTGGGGGCCATATCGAGGTGGGATAATTGGGTTTGAATCCCCAACAGTCAAAAATTAGACCATTATGGAGGACCATCTCGAATCAAGACAGTCGTAAGCAGAGACTGTATCGATCCGAGACAACCTCATGGAGAGACCATCTCGAGTTGAGACAGTCTCATTGAGAGTAAACTTGGTAATTTTTTTATGTATTTTTTTGGTTTGCTAAGATTTTTTGCATGTGGTACAACTTGTTAGAGCGTACCATAGATTTTCAAAAATATTTGGGATGGTGTGAGAGCACCTTACTGATACTGATTGGGAATGTCTTGAGGTCATTGGATTTAATTTGGTGATGTAATTGTAGGTAGTGATGGTAGATCAAGCTTATCTAATTGCATTGGTCAATCAATGGAATAGTCAAACCAATACTTTCCACCTACTGACTAGCGATATGGCATCACTTAGGAGGATGTTTACAAGATATTTTGTATTCTTATTGAGGGATGGTCCATCACCTAGCCATACATAATCCAATAAATCAAGGTACTCCAGATAATTTTTTGTGAGTATTAGTTGATGGATCGATAGGGATTAAGTAGTGGTAGTATTTTGGTAGTTCCATGGTATAGCATCAAGGTCCTTACTAGGATATATGTGGTTTTGATTTCACTCATGTCTAACATTCTGCTACCAGATTATTTAGGAGTGATGTTCTTATGTAACATCCTTGAGTTGGTTTAGGAGTTAGTTGACTACACTGTTTAGGATCCGTTGACTATGGCATGGGGGATTACCCTACTAGTGCATCTATATGATGAGTTATATGAGATTTGGTAGAGGGCCAAACACATATTAGGTTGCAACTTCTTGCTTTAGATCTAGGGGTGGGATCACATATGAGTGGATAGTCTAGAGGGGATTCAATATACTTCATGGGCATAGATGGTAGATATTGAGATCATATATGCAGCTCATTGGATTCAGGAGCATGAGGTGGGTCAAATTTGATCCCATTCATGTAGGATTTCCTACTATGTAAGATCCTTGGATGGGTTGAGGCCATATAATGTATTATGATGACCTTACAAATATTTTCTAGCATGGATGAAGGTGGTAGAGCAACTGAGGTGGGTGAGGTGTGAGTTATGGATAATCAGGTGCTATGGTATAGAGCATGAGTACTTTCAATACTCTCATGTCACTCAATAATTTAGGGTTCATCAGGGTATACCTGATGAGCCTTTCATATATCATCATTGAGGAGATAAGGAGCACTAGAGTGGCCATAAGTTGTGCTAGTGTGAGATGAGGTAGATCCACCTATGGTAGGTTCAAATATTGAGGACCCTGGTACTACTATGGAGTATAACACCTAGTGGATTACTCGACTATGGAAGTATGGTGGTCCTACAGGTGGACAAGTAGGGGAACCAAGATATGAGGGTACTACAAAGTTTGGGGATGAGAGACGAGTACATCATCAAATGGAGGGGGAGTGGGGCTAACCTATAGAGGAAGTGGAGGAGCCACATGATGATAACAAGGATGATAAGGACCTATAGGATGGGGATACCTAGCTTAGGGTATATGTAAAACCTTTACAAGTGTAGTTGGTAAAGCATGATACTAACATTGCTATATTGTAGAGTCAACTAGCCAGGGAGAGATAGAGGGAGAGGGGATTCTCTGAGGAGAAGGTTGATCTTACTACATAATTTTAGAGTTCTCATGAGGAGGTTGGTAGGCTTCAGGTATGGTTGGTAGCTTTGATAATGGATTAGGGATAGACAAGATCAGGTGGATAGGTTATAGGGGATGTAGTAGAGATACAAGTTGAGGTGAGCAGATTTTGGACCTTATTGGATGACTACCAAGAATGACATCAATCTGATAGAGCTTACATTATAGATTTGGAGGGTCAAGTAGGGATACTTGATGGTTTTCTACCTAAGATTTATTCAGTAGGAGGATCCCAACAAAGTTGATATAGTGAGTCATGGTAGTCATCTATGAGATAGAGTCATAGGTTAGTAGCTAGGCAAGAGAAGCTAGTGGCCAATGGATCAAGGCAACCTCTTAGAGATGATGTGGAGGGTGGAGGTGAATCTGAAGAACATGGGCTTATACTAAGAGGGGGGTGAAAAATATAAGATCAACTTTTAATTTTCTTTCCCAAACAATATTATCCAATATTATCAATGGCAATATCAATAGCAGTAATAAAAAAAATGCACAAATCATCACACACATGAGAGACATAAATTTAATGTGGTTAATCCAATGTGGGTTACATCCATAGAGAAAATATTTCTTATAAATTTTCTCAATAAATTTCTTGGGAATCAATTCTCTATTACAATGTTTATGTATCTCTGTCCAAATGAGACACCAATCCCCTATACTATGATTTGTGGATCTCTCTCCACAAGAGAACTCTATCCCCTTGCTATAGTTTTTGGATCTCTCTCCACAGGAGAACTATTTCCCCTTTACTTTGGTTTGTGGGTCTCTATCCATATGAGAAATATTTTCCCTTTGCTCTGGTTCGTAGATCTCTCTCAATAGGAGAACTCTTTTCCCTTTACTCTGGTTCTTGGATCTCTCTCCATAGGAGAACTATATCCCCTCTATTTTTATTGGTGAACTTATAAAATGCTTATGCCCCCACTTCTCTAGCTTGTGGATCTATCTCCATAGGAGAGCTCTTTTCCCACCGTGCTAGCTAATGGACCTCTATCCACTGGAGACCTCTATCCTCTCTACTCTTGTCACCTCCAAATTCTGCTCTTAACTCTATATCAAATCTACACTAAACCCTATCATAAGTCTAGCACAAATCTGCTCTGACTTTGCTCACAAATTTATTTCAATTTTATCTCAAGTCTTCACAAGACTTACTCAAATATGCCTCAAAGCTGCTCCAAGTCTTCTCACAAGACTTGATAAAATTCACCTCAAATTTTCTCCAAGTCTTCTCATAATACTTTCTATTCTCAAAATACTTGCTCAAATATACCTTCAAGCCTTCTCAAAAGACTTTCCTAAATCTGCCTTAAATGCTTCTCACAAAACCTACTCAAATATTTCCAAATATTACATACAAACACAACTTAAATCTCTTTCAAAAAATATTTCTTTAAATAGATAAATTCTACTTAGAATTAATTTAACCTCTGGAACATATAGAGAATGATATGCTTTATCAAACACCAATATGTTATTCACACTCACAAATATTGCACTCAGTTAACCCAATCTCTATAGCTTACAAAATTCCTTTCAAATCAAATAAAAATAGTGTATAACTTTTTTCACAAAACTGATCTATTTTTCTTGCAAATTTTCTCATAAATACCAATCACACAAAAGCATTTTTTTCCACACAAGATTGATATCAAACACTTTCACAATTGCTTTCAATATCTCTCAAACCAATGTTCAAAAGGTTTCACAATGATTCACAAACTTTTCTTCAAACCTAAAACAAGTAGTTCACAATATCTAGCACAAATATCACAATATCTTTCACAAATGGATGCACATGTAGGTCTCAAACCCTAACTCAAATATTTTCAATAGTGCTTACCAAACAACCCTTTTGTCTCCACCTTAAAACTACTTTCTCAAAACACAACCACTTAGATAAAAGGTTGAACCACCATACCTTAAAATGTTTGATGAAAATGTGCCCTCAAATACCTGTCTCAAAAATAATATCTTTTACAACTACAAAAGGATTAGCACAACACCTTTTCATATATTGGAAAAACCTTCTCAAAATGTGTGCAAAATTTTATTTCAAATCACTGCTCTATATCTCTCTTAGTTTTTCAATTTAAAACATCAAATCATGAACCAAGTCCTTCAATATTAATGCAAATATTACAAACAATAAAAACACATTTTACACCTTTTATCTCCCACTTTCATAAAATAATTTTGAAACCACTTAATGACCCATAACACATTTATAATATAATATCAATCATTTACACCTTATCAATCCTACTTTTGCATATATAAAAATAAAACTTAATGGTAACAATACCTTCAAAAATATTTGGCAAAAATAAATTACCCTTATACCTCCTATATACCAAAAACTTTACACCATTGCACATCCCTCAAACTTCATGCAAAGAACATTTAATCAACCTTAGCACATATCTTTTTACCAAAAATAATATCGATGGCATAGACAAGAATCGACCCTCTGACCTTAAACTCCTAATGCAGCACGTGATCGCTTGCACTAGCTAGGCGATTGAGACCTAACATATGGGCCTCCACTCTTATTCCCTTGGCACATTCATCAAAAAATTTAAATCCTTATAAACTAGCACTAGGGAGAATCAAACCGTGAACCTCTACCTCACAAAATACTTAGCATCAATCTAGCCCCTGCTGGGCTACCCTAGTGAATGACATCAAGGAGTGAACAAAAATTATTTATTTTGTTCTCCTTCTTTGATCTGAAATAAACGTTGTTCCCTCTACCTCATTTGATGTCACCACTTCACACGAGACATGAAAATAAAAACACTACATTTATTTCCAAAGTCTTAGGGGTATTTATATGTTTCCATGCACATTTTAGATGTCGACCCTCTTTCAAATTTATTTTAATAATTTGAATTATCTTTGGCACCATGTAACTTTATACTTAGGTATTATAATATTTTTATTGTTCAATATTATAATAAAACCTTTTGCCTTGGGTCTTTTTTTACCAATGAGAAGTCTTGTATTTTCTTTGCAATTTAAAATCTCCCTTTCCAAATGAAACCCTTTTTACTTTCAAACTCTCTTAATAATACTTAAATTTAAAAACTAAATATTATACTCATTTTATTCAAAACTCTCTTTGCTTGCTTTCACAACCATGGAAAAAATATTTTATCTTGATATTTATTTTACAAAGTCCTTCTGCCCCATATACTCTTTGATGACTTTTCCTTTGCATTTATTATTTCAACCTTGAAGACAAAACTTAACATTTTCACCTTTGACATCAATTACGATCAATGACATCAAACCTTTGACATCAATGACAACACTATACTCAAAATTTCCAATAGACTCTGGGGGCGTAGGCCCTACATGATTTATGTCTATGGTATTGGTCTCTTTCTAAGTGTGAGGTTCATGGATCCACACTTATTGTATCCTACGAGTAATTTTGTATTATGATGTATCATATTTCGATATATATATATATATATTTGTGTGTGGGTGTGTATGTGTGTGTGTGTGATATTTTATTATGGCTCATCATGTGTTAATATCGTTTGTTATTTTATGTGATGTATGGATGCATTTTATTGATGTAATGCGTAGATTATCTTATGTATGGATGTAGTACCTCATGTTAGATGCATGATTAGATTTTTTTATTTGATTTATGAATGTAAATTCATGTTTTTGATAGGATAAATCTAATGTGTATGAGATGCACTAATTTTTGTATGGATGTTCTAATGCAAATTATGGATGTATTGTTTTAATTGCTTAAAATGTAATGAATGAACCTAAATGTGTTTAACAAACTAATGGTATACACCACAAAATGTATAAAATTTATGAATCAAAATGTTAACCTTGTCACAAAATTCATACATTTGGATGTGAATGTGTGAGATGGAAAATATGGAATGTGGGAGTTTTCCCTATGATATTTGGTAAACTCAAAGGTGTGCGTAAAATAATTAGTGTTTGTCTAAATATCATTACTGATATTCATCTTATATCTATCCTATCTTACGATGACCCCTTAATAAGCAAAATATCATAAGAAAAATTGTAAATGATGATGAGATAGTTAGGTGTTATGAGGGAATTTTAATATTTTCCATGAGACTCAAACACCCTAGTTGACTAGTCAAAAGTTTGTATACTAGCTAGACAAGGCTCTTAAAGATACAATTCTATTATGAAGATCCAAATATTCAATATCCCTATGTGTGCAAAGTGAATGTATTATATTATGAATAAGACTATCTCATTACCAGGCGGGTTTCATCCAACCCATTGTTGTAATGAGGATCACCCTATGGTCATCTTATCATAAGTTTGGACATAGTTGGACTAGACTACTAGGCAATACAAATCGCCAAAATTTGGCTCATCTACAAGATAACATTGGTCTATACAAAATAAAGTCACTAATGTGACAGACATATCACCATGTGTAAGGCAACTCTATTTCCAAGCGAGTTTCATTCAACCCATTGCTATAATAGAGATTGCCCCATGGATTTTGAATAATTGAGGATTCCAAGGATTCAAGCTCATTATCTCCTTATTTTATTTTGATTGCTTGGGATACTTGTTCATTTTTTTTGCTTAGTGGTGAAACTACTCTTTTTAGGAGCAAGGGATTTTATTAGTGGTGAAAACCACTTTGTTTTTGTGAAATATTACTTGTTTTATGCAGAGCAAGGGGAATGCTTGGGTAGGGAGGAGCTTGTTCTTTTGTCAATTCTCAGCATCCTAGACCATGCATATAATAGGATGAGCAAGGGAAACCTTTCATTTAAGGGGGCAAGGATTACTTTGTAGTGTCATCCTTCCTTGTTGTAGCTAGGTAATTTTGACACATTTCAAAATTCTCATTCCCTAGCCAACATGTTATTACTCCCTAATAACATACCTATCACCCTTCAACCCCTTACCTCAATTTTTGTGTTGGATAAAACTAAATATTTTCTATTTCTTCCTTTTCACAAAATTTGGGTGGCTTCAACAAATTTAGAATGGTTCAAATTTAGCCAAATCACGCGTGCACCTAATTTAGGCACATTGTTTAGATTTTACCCCTAATCTAGGTAAATCCAAATTTTTAGCAAATTCAAATCCATATGAATTTACCTAAATTAGGAAATTTCCCAATTTTCCCTAACAGCCCAACCTATTTGCATCCTCCTCCCTGATTCCTTGACCTACCTTAGATGATAAATCCTAGAGGTCACCCTCAGATCAACCTACTGGTGATTTTTGTAGGAAAAACTAGGTGAAGAATAGGCTTTCTTGTATTTTGTTGTAGGTTTCAGATGAGATCATGACATCAAGTCATTATTCTAGGAGCTATCAGAGATAGAAATGTGTATTATAATTTTAAATTGTATTTATCCCTAGCATAATTTATCATTTTTGTATATTTATACGAATTTAGATGCGTCTGAATTCACCGATGAAACCTGAAATTATGCTAATTTGACCATTGAAGGTTTACATATCTGATCGTTGTAGGTTTGAACATATTCGAAGTGATCCAAATTTGCTATTGAAATCCAAAATTACACAGATCTATGCTAGCAAAAGGTTTTAATTTCAAATTATTAGATTGATTTGTATTTACATTTTACTACTTATTAGCTTTATTATTTTGTTGCATCTTACTGTTGTTACTATGTTTCTTTCATATAAACTACATATTTTGTATTAGATTTATAGATCCATCACTTTTCCTATGATTTGTTGAAAGAATCAAGGGGATTTGATTTTCATAGATCATAGTTTGTTGTGACCTAAGTAGATACCCCATCCCTAATCATAAATTTTAGTGTTATGTTGTGAAATTGCAGGTTTTGAATAGATTCAGACAGATCCAAATTCGTCTTTATAGATTCAGTCCGATCTAAATTCATTCTAACAGATCCAAAAAGCACTAGATAGCAAACATTTGGATTAGGTAAGGATCTAAACCTAGTTTTTCTATAGTTTATCATACTATAATTTCATGTTTTTCTATTCTAGAAGCATTTGCATAAAAACAAAAGAGAAAAAATATCAAAAACATAGATTTAGTTGTATCATATTTACATTAATCATACTAGTTTGAAAAATACAAAAATGAAATAAGATAGAAAAGAAACATAAACTTAGTTACATCGATTTTTTATGTCAAATTGAAATTTTTAAACAACTCCAGATAACAAAAAGATAAAAATAGGAATTTAAGTTACATATTTTTGCATCTAGTACATTAAATTGAAAAACATAAAACACAAAATACCAAAAAACAACCAAACACCCACCTTACCAAGGCGTGGAAACCTCCATAGAAAGTGTTTCCTGGTGAACCCCACCCAATTCATCGACAAACACCAAGGAGAGCACAACTCAAGTGCTTCTCATACGAGGTGTAGACACATCATTTTCCCTTCCCCTTTCAGGCATAGATCCATTAGCTTGAAGGAAAAGGGTGCAAAAATTTTGGGTCTACATTATTTGATGAACTCGACGTGAACACACCATCATTTTTTAAAACTGTTGATTTTTATTTTGTTTTTTGAAAACTAAAAAAAACTAAAAAAGATCATTTAAGCTTGTATGTCTTAGATTAAGCCATATAAATCAGATAATTTTTAATGAACTGAATCACTTATTTTGCATTTTTACATAATTTGCCCTAAAAATAACTACATTCGATGAACTCTTTTGTAACTTCGACTAATCAGGATACAACAGTATATACAGTGAAGACTCATGACATTAAAAAAGAGATTATAATTTCACCTGTATCCAAAAAACTGGAAATCTTTAATCAAGATTTAAAATAAGGTTGGTCCAACAACCATCATAGTTGTGTAAAATAGCATGCATCTCTCTCGAGGTGTATCATTGCCCATGGTGAATTGGGTGAGGATTGGTAGAACTTGGGCTTCATCACAGCTTGGAATTCATCACCAAGCATCTGCATGTGGGCATCCAGGTGAAAATCCTAATTAAAACAAGGCAACTTGGCCTACAAATTGCAAAACGGTTCAAATAAAAACTTTTAGTTAGAAAAGAACTCTTGATTTTTTTGTTATTTTACTTTATTTTCTATAAAAAAACAACAAAAATATTTAGAAAAACTTTTAAATGGTGGACAATAGTGTTAGAGAATCTAACCTTATCGACCTTAGAAAGGAACTTATGGAAAAATAAGTTGACATCTTCTTTAGGAGTAACAGGGAAAATTGGGGAAACTTGTGGTAAAATTTTGATCTCATTAAGATAAGGGCTAAGGATTTGAAACAAATTAAAAGGATAGACATAATTAAATCCTTAGGTGCAGATTAATACTCCACCTACTTTCAAATTAAATTGAGTTGCGAACATTGGCTAGCGAACAAAAGGGCTAGCATCCACTCCACAATTTACCCGTGGGAAAGTTACTTTGAAGAATCTGTAATCATCCATAAATTCCTAGTAAACTTGGAGGAAAAAGAGATAGCTTTTGAACAAAAATACACAATCAAAAAGCACCTAAATTTGTCCTCTTTTGATATTTTTTCCACGAGATCCAATTTCAACCTCCTATTTCTAAAATAAAGAATATCACTCTTGTTCACTTTGTCCTTATTTTAAAATAGAACTTTGTGTTCGAAGAGAAACATTTCATAAACCCTAAAGACCTAGAACTCATCAATGATATTTATAAGCTCTTTCAAGAAGATTAAAATCAATGTAGTTTTATTGCTTAAAATCTTGTAAACACTTAGTAGATAACCTTTTTTAACTTAAT